>CM056140.1:992373-1047373 GCA_029620275.1 Acrossocheilus wenchowensis
GCCAACATTTCTGATTTTCACATTTATGACCCTGGAGCACAAAACCAGTCATAAGGGTACATTTTTTAAAATTGAGATTTATACACCATCTGAAAGATTAATAAATAATCTTTCCATTGATGTATGGTTTGTTAGGATCGGACAATATTTGAAAATCTGGAATCTGAGGGAGCAAAAAAATCTAAATATTGAGAAAATCACCTTTAAAGTTGTTCAAATGAAGTTCTTAGCAATGCATATTACTAATCAAAAACAGTAGGAAATTTACAAAATATCTTGATCTTTACTTAATATCCTAATGATTTTTGGCATAAAAGACAAATGGTAACACTTTACAATAAGGTTCATTAGTTAACAACATTAGTAAACATGAACTAAGAATGAACAATACTTCTACAGCATTTATTAACCTTAGTTAATGTTAATTTCAGCATTTACTAATGCATTATTAAAATTACAAGTTGTGTTTGTTAACATTAAAATGTATAATTTTGAGCCATACAATGTATTGTTGGCTATTGCTACAGATATATCTGTGCTGCTTATGACTGCTGCTGTGCTGCAGGGACACATTTCTGTTTCAGCTTGAATTACTGTGGCTGTGCACCTGTTGCAGGGTTCCAGGTGTGTTTGTGAGTCTGTAGACGGCCCAGAGCGGCAGGAGAGACACGGAGGACAGCGTCAGCGTCCAGCCCATCGCTGTGGCCCATCCGGGGGCTGTCACGCCGTTAGAGAGGGTCAGCGGAGACCAGAAGATGAGAGAGAAGCCGAACGTGCCCTGAACACACACAGAGACGGATGAGAGGCTGCTGGGGGTCCATCAGCGTCTGTCATTAGCGTCCAGATCCAGCGACCCACCATGCAGACGGCGGGCGTCAGGTAACGCCAGCACAGCCGGAAGCTGCAGAGCGGCTCGTAACCGATCATCACCTTGATGTCGTTACTGAAACGATCCGCACCTGAGAACAGCACAACAACAGATCGTCAGCGGTCAGGATGAACATCGAGAAGCAAAACATGCCCGCAGCCATATTTCACCCCAAAATCAATAAAAAAATATCATTTTATGTTTTTGGTTGCATTGCAAGCACAATTTTCCCTGCATAAATACATTTATATATATATATATATATATATATATATATCAAATCTGTTTTATAAAACAATTGAATTACATTTACATTAATAATAAACATAGTAAAAGTAAATACATATTTGGTTTCTATGTTTAAATATTCAACAGACAAACAAACAAAAGCTCTTAATGGCCCTAAAAAAAGAAAAAGAAAAGAAAAGAACATTGCGACATTATTAAACACATTTCCCTCATAGACAAACAGAAAAATAAATTGTTGTTGAATAATAATGTCTTATCATCATTATTAAACACATTTTCCCTGCAAATACACTCACACACATTTAACTCACATATAACTGTAAATAAAAACTGTATGAAAATATTTATATAACAATATTCATAAAACATTATTTTATAAGTCATTTTCCTGCAAAATAGAATTGTTACAATTTTTTAAAAAACTCATTGTTATTACTGTAAATGTGACCTGGACCGTTACTGTATGTATATATGCTTTCCCTTATCAAAGGTTTAGTGATGTATCGGATTGTCAGGGAACTATTTAAAGCAGCTATTGATACTGATATTAATGAGTGTGTGTGTGTGTGTGTGTGTGTGTGTGTGTGTGTGTACCGTAGATCCATCCGATGGCTACAGACTGACAGACGGACAGCAGCAGCAGACTGGCTCCACTGCAGGAGAAATGATCATAGATCTGAAACACATACAGTCCTCCCTGAACACACACACACACACACACACACACACACACACACACACACACACACACACACACACACACACACACACACACACACACACACACACACACACACACACACACACACACACAGAGAGAGAGAGGAAGACAGCGATACACACACCTTCATCATCAGATGACAGACTGATCTGACTGAACAGGAATAAAGACCTCTGTCTGCTGAAAGGGTCAAGTTTCAGAAAGAAGTCTCTTCTATTCACCAAGGTTGCATTTATTTGATCAAAAATACAGTAAAAATTGTGAAATATAATTATAATGTAAAACAGCTGTTTTCTATGTGAATATGTGTTAAACTGTAATTTATTTCTGTGATGTGCAGCTGTATTTTCAGCATCATTACTGCAGTCTTCAGTGTCACATGATCTTCAGAAATCATAATAATATACTGATTTGCTGCTCAAGAAACATTTCTGATTTTTTTTTATCAATGTTGAACAACAAGTTGTGCTGCACAATATTTTTGTGGAAACTGTGATGCATTTTATTTTTCAGGATTCACAGATTAATAGAAAGTTCAAAAGAACAGCATCTTTTGTGGCATTATAAATGTCTTTACTGTCACTTTTGATTCATTTAATGCATCCTTGATGAATAAAAGTTAATTTATACTAACCCCAAACATTTGGTAAGATATATATTAGTGGATTTGAGTGAAATGTCTGACCGGCGTCACCATCAGAAGTCCGATCAGGAAGCAGACGGAGCAGACGAGCAGCAGCAGAACCTCACGCCGGTGACCTCTGCGGATGAGCGAGGGATACAGATCCGACACGGACATCATCAACGCCTCCAGACTCACGAACTGAACACACACACACACACACACACACACACACACACACACACACACACACACACACACACACACACACACACACACACACACACACACACACACACACACGTCTGGTCAGCTATTCTTGTAGGGACTCTCCATAGTAATTGAAATAGTTACACTACTTACTACATTTTAGACAAGGTTTCTTGTAATCTGTAACTTATTACATTTCCAAAGTAACCTTTCCAACACTGTCTGAGGGTCAGCACACACCTGAGTGTCCAAACCCAGCATCAGGATCATGAGGAAGAAACACACGGCCCACAGCTGCGGCACAGGCATCATGGACACGGCCCGCGGATACGCTATGAACGCCAGACCAGGACCTGAGTGAGACACTCAGCATACAGATGTATTCACAATAAGACAGTTACAGAGAAGAGCGGGATCCCAGAGAACAGGAATGTAATGTCCTGACGAGCTTCTCGAGCAAACGCTCTTCCAGTAACATTAATTCAAGAGCGTTCACTCAAAGTTATCTGGCAAAGTTCTCAAAATGTTAAATTGGAATTAAAATGGAAACATTTCCGTTGGACAATATTGTATAAATGTTACTTGTTTCAGAGAACATTCAAAAGTAACATTCTCAGAATTTTTGCAGAATGTTACAATGGAACATTTCCTTAACATTCACATAAAAAAAAAAAAAAAAAAAATCATTAAAACATTTTGGACATTTAGAAAACCTTTAATGTTATTAATAACTTAATATTTTTGATAGCTGGCATTGTCTCAACCAGTATAAGGTTAATTGAATGTTTGTTCAAAGTTATCTGGTCTTTTAATAATTTTTTTAAAAATGTATCTACTTAACATGTGGAGAACATTCAAAAGTAACATTTCCGTAATGTCTGCAAAATGATACAATGGAATGTTCCCGTAACATTCAGATGACTAAGAACATTTTTTTAATAATGTTATGGGAACATTAGCAAAAAAGTTCTTAAAACATATTTTTGTTGGCTGGGATGTAGGCTCACCGGACTGCGCCACGTCTGCGATACCCACACCCTGCTCCTGAGCCATGAAGCCGAGCACGGAGAAGATGGCGAATCCTGCGATGAAGCTGGTGCTGCTGTTGAGGAGACACAGTCTGAAGCAGTCCCTGAAACACAAACACATGCACGTTCATTACTGACCACACGCAGCGGATGTGAGGGATAACATGCACTGATGCAGTAGATCTAACTAAAACCGTCATAACAAATATTACCTCAAATAAAGCTGAAATTACAATTTAAAAACAATGTAGAAAATTTTAACAAACAAACAAAAAAAAAATTAAAATAAATTAAATGCTAGTTCAAAACTATAACAGTATAAATAATTCTAAAACAAGATGTAGATCATTGCACTGGCAACATCAGCATTAAGAGTTCGAATCCCAGGGAATGCATGAAGTGAGAATATGATATACCATTACTGCAATGTGAATCGCTTAGTAATACATTTAAATGAATAAATCCAAATCAGTGTTATTTTATTATCACTGAGATACTATTACAATTTTTTTTGTAATATTTTGAATCAGTTTTCATTTTTATATTTTATGTTTTTATTTTTTATTTTTTATCTTAGATTAGTTTGAATTATTTTTTTTATTGTTGTGTGTTTTTTTGTCATTTTTAGTAGGTTTTGTTTTTAAAATGTGTCAATATAGTTTTTAATTTTTATTTCAGTCTTGTAGTTGCTTTAGTTCATCAAAGTAAACTAAATGAAAATGAGAAATGTTTTTTTTTCGATAATAACTGAAATTACATTTTTAATTTTTTTAAATGAAATGAAATGAAATGAAATGAAATGAAATTAATTAAATTATATTTATTTTATTTCAAGAAATTAAAATGTTTTTTTTTTTTTAAGGTTTTAATTTCAGTTTTAGGTTTGGTTAACTATAATAACCCTGATCCAAAGAGTAGTGAATAGTTGTTGTTAATGTCATGTTGACTTTGAACGTGTAAGAGGAAGTACTCACTTGTAACAGTCGTTGTTGAATTTGTTGTAGCTGCCAAGAGCCGTAAGACTTCCCAGACAAATGCCATATGAGAAGAAGATCTGAGTCCCAGCGTCCATCCACACCTTCAGAAGAGACAGAAACACACAGCCTGGGCTTCATGCTGAGCATATTAGTAAAGATTTCCCTATATACTATATACTACATCTCTGGTGTTTTACAAGCAGCCCTCCCAGATAAACTCGTCGCAGACAGGCACTGTTTAAAGAAACCCTCTCCAGTTCTTTCTCTGCAGACTAAAAACTGAACAAAGCAGAGCACCTCAAATGATTCAATGACAAATCAAATGCAAGATGATAAAATCGAGCTGAAACAGCATGTGCTCTTCATATTGGCTGCGTATTCCATTTTCAACAAAAGTTTCAGGACTCTGTAATGTCAAGTGAAAGGTAACTACCTGAATATATGTGAGAGGCTTGGAAATATATATTTTTAAAAGTGAAAATGATTTTAAATGATACATTTTTATAAAAAAGTTATTTTTTATGGTTTCAAAAATCATACAAATATCAAATTATACATTATTTTTCAGGGAGACGCAGTCATAATTTTAACAAATATTGATTAAATGTCAAACAATGACTTTTTGCTGATTTTTCATGCACACGTGTGTTAGTGGAGATGAATGCATGTTGCATGTGTTTGTTCAGATGTGCAGGAACGGTCAGGTGTGTTTCCAGGTGATCATGTGACGCTGTGGTACCTGTGGGTCCATCAGCCGCGTGTGATTGGGTTTCAGGTAATAAACGATCCCGTCCACAGCGCCGGGGAGAGAGACGCCACGAATCAACAACACCAGCAGCATCACGTACGGGAAAGTGGCTGTGACGTATACTACCTACACAACAACACAACACAACACAACACAACACAACACAACACAACACAACACAACACAACACAACACAACACAACACAACACAACACAACACAACACAACACAACACAACACAACACAACGCACAATGTGCTAGAACTCAATGAACAACATTCATACCCAGTTAGACGCACATTTAAGAAAATGCACAATTTGATATAAAATAAATCATAAATAAATTCATATTAAAATGAAATGTGATTGTTTGCTTGCAATTTAATGCCATGACAGTAACCGCAAGTATGGAGGGATTTAATAAACTAAAATTAAATAAATAAATAAATATATACTGAAACTCAATCAATAAATACAAGCATAAATACAAACTTGCAATCAATAAATACAAGCATACCAACAAGTGAGTAAAAATTAAATGCAACTTTACCTGAAACATGAATATTGTCACACCTATTTTAAATGAAAATCTAAATCAATACATTTCACACCATATTTATGCATTCATGCTTGTTTCAATATACTTTTATGGTTTTATTGCAACATTCCATGATGTATTTAATGAGTTATTTATATATTTATTTATTTATGCATACATACGTGCTTACATTTCAATGCAATTTGTTTTTATTGCAACATTCCATGTCCCATTTATTTATTTATTTACTCACTAACTTATACATGCTTATATTTCAATGCACTTTTGTTTTCATTGCAACATTCTGTGATGCATTTAATGATTTATGTATTTATTTATGCATACATGCATGCTTACATTATGCACTTTACGTTCATTCATTCATTCATTCATTCATTCATTCATTCATTCATTCATTCTATGTTTCAATGCACTTTTGTTTTCATTGCAACATTCAGTGATGCATTTAATGATTTATGTATTTAATTATGCATACATGCATGCTTACATTATGCACTTTACCTTTGTTCATTCATTCATATATTTCAATGCACTTTTAGGTTTCCATTGTGGCATTCCATGATGCATTTAATGATTTAGTTATTTATGCATGCATGCTTACATTTCAATGCACTTTTATGTTTTTTTTTTTGCAACATTCCATGATGCATTCAATGATTGATTTATGCATTTATTTAATGTAGCTTGTTAAATACTTCTATTAAAAGAAAACACTTTACAAAATTCACAAAAGTTTTTAAAGTTTATATTCACTTCTAGACAAGTTGAAGCATCACAGTCCATTGAAATATGCTTCAGATTTATTGCATTCTGTCATAAGGCGTATAAAGGAGGGTCTCCTCTCATGTTATGGTATGAAAACACCGGCAGCGCTCATTCTTGTGTGCAGCGTTTACCTTGCCGGTGGATTTGACTCCTTTCCAGACACAGAAATAGCAGACGATCCACACGAGCAGCAGACACAGGGCCAGACGCCAGTTCACCGAGCCCAGACGATCCACACGAGTAGACAGATCCAACACTTCACGCCTGGAGAGAGACACATACTCACAAACATACCAGCAGACCCTTCAAATCATTTCCACGCATTCATACCAGACACTCACTCCCAAAACTCAATGACCGGAGACGTGGCGTTTTCAGAGAGATCACTCATGTTATGTCCATCAAACCCCATGCAGGAGTCTAGAGGAGACACAACACAACACATTTACACTCGTGTACTCGTCTGTCACAGTGTTTATACTCTCAAAGTCACTTTGGATAAAAAAAAAAAAGATCTGCTGAATGAATGCATTTAAATCTAGATGCAGGTGCTGTCAATGATAGACTGAAGAATCTAATGGTCCAAATTTGGCTCAAATTTGCATTGAAATGTGGAAAAATCTGTGTGGAATAAGTCCTTCCTAAACCCCGGCCTTAAAAACATGTTAGCCAATCCGATGCCAGCAATCACAATGACTGACAGGTAGAGAGCATTTCTGATTGGCTAAAAAAAAAAAAAAAAATACACAACACTGTGACAGAGACTTTAATTGCATTTGTCAGGTGATAGTAATAATTATATATATATATATATTTATATATAAAATTAGAGCTCATTTAAAAGCATATCTGCTAAGTTATGTATATAACTTTTTTATTAATTTATAAATATATTAATTATTTTATTAACTAATTCATTCAATTTCAAAACTATGAATTATTGTGATAAGACTGTAAAGAGTCAAATTTAGATTAAAAATCTAAATATTTTGTTTGTATTTATATATCTCCCATCTTTTACTCTACATAATAACATTTTGGGGTCTAGAAAAAGCTGAAACAATTTTTTAAATGTCAATGTCTTTTCAATTCATTATTATTATTATTATTATTATTATAATAATAATTATAATTCATTTTGAATAATTATTATTTTAGTAATTAATTATATATATTTGCTATTTTTTGTAAATATTAATTCTTTTCATTTGTTTTTATTTTAATGTAAAATGTGTTTTTTCTCTGTTATGGATTAAAAAAAAAAAGTTTCTGTGTGTTAATAAAGTAATGTAACTCAAATATCAAAATATTTTGTGTTTTGTGAAGTTTATATTTATCCCTTACTCTACACAAAAACTTTTAAAAATACACTTAAAAGGTCATTTTAAAAACAAACAGACGTGGATTAAAAGCCTCAAAACACAGATTTGGTGCTCTAGAAAGAGCTGGAGGAGTTTTTGGCGTGTGTTGTGTGATGTGCTCTATGGGTGGGGAATGAGTGTCAAGATGTTTGGATAATGGAAATGAACTGGGCCAAAACTCAGCCTAAATCATGGCCCGCTGCACACGGATGATGTGAGCGCACTGGAGGAACAGCCCGGATCTGCAGGGACGCTGATGTACGCTGTGTGTGTGTGTGTGTGTGTGTGTGTGTGTGTGCGTGCGCGCGTTTTTGTGACAAATCAGGACATAGATTTGTATAATGACGAGGGTAAGACGGGTATTACAAGGAGATGATGACTTTTCAGGACATTACTCCATGTCTCCACTTTTCAAAACGCTTATAAATCACACAGAATGGAGTGTATTGAAAATCTGAAATAGCAGAAAGTCTCCTGTAAGGGGTAGGTTTAGGTGTAGGGTTGGTGTAGGACAATAGCACATACAGTAAGTACAGTATAAAAACCATTACGCCTATGGAGAGTCCCCACTTTTCACAAAAATTAACATGTGTGTATGTGTGTGTGTGTGTTTCACACCTGTGTTCCAGGTGTTGTTGCAGTGTGACCAGGGAAGCCGTGTCTGGAAGCTGCTGCACAGGTAGAAAAGAGTCCAGGCCAGAATAACAATATAATACACACAGCTGTGTAAGATCATCATCTGACTGGCCAAACCCAGACCTGAAATACACACACAGTATATATATATATATATATAGAATAATAGAATAATAATGACAAAAACACAGCAAAATGAAAAACATTAACTACTTTAACTAAAATTAAAATTAAAACAGAAAATATAATAGAAGTCTTGGAGTCATATAGACTTTATCACTGTTGTTTTTAGGCATAGATTCTCATGCATTACATCTTCAAACAAAAGTCAGACAGGTTTGGACCATCCTGAGGGTGATTAAATGATGAGAGGATGTTCATTTCTGGATGCACGACTACTTTAAATGATTCAAACCTGCAAACAGCGGGCAGATTTTCATCCAGGCGCCGACTCCTCCCAGACTGGTGAACTGACCCAGAGCCGTCTCCAGCAGGAAGAGAGGAACGCCACACACCACCAGGAATAACATGTACGGCACGAAAAACACACCTGTCCCGACACACAGAGACAGACAGGAGGATCATGGGATGTCATGAACAAAACACACAACAGCACAGTTTTCACGCAGATAAACTCAAGCCAAGACATCTGTACTTCCATACTGCTTTATACAATACCCACAGATCGTTTCGAAGCAGCTTCACAGAAGCAAAGAGAGAAATAACAGCATTAATGTTGCAAAATTCAGCAATTATGAAACAATGCAACAAATTTCAGTGTAAAGGTACTATACAGAAGACAATATAGTAATTATTCAGATTGATTCAGTTCAGTTTAAAAACAGTGTCAATGTTGCAATATAATGCAATATAATGCATTACAATGCAATAAGGAAACCAATTCAGTTCAGTTATAATGCAACTGAAAAAAATAATAAATAAATAATGTTATTTTTATGTTGGTGCTATTTTAGTACTTAAATATACTATTATAGAACTAAAAAATTTAATTAAGTTTTATTTTAAATTTTTTATTTTCTGTTTTTATTTTAATTTTAGTTTAAGTTGAAGTAATTATGTAATTTTGTCATTTTTACAATAATTTTACATACATTTATTTTTTCTCAGTTTACATAAATATATCCATAGAATACAGATTCAAAGCACCTTCACAGTAAAAAAAACCAGGAAAATAACAGTGTTAATGTTGCAAAATTAATCAAATATTAAATTAATTTAATCTATGAAGCAGCTCTCAACATCGACGAAGCAACTAAGATATACAGTATAATGATGAAAATGCTTTCAAAACTTTTTTCAGTTCAGAATTCAATTATTGTGATTAGGCTGTAATTTATTTATTTATTCACTCATTTATTTATTTATTATTTAAAAATTTGAAAGTAAAATGTGTTTTTTCCCCAACTTTTATGTTTCTGTGAGTTGTTAATAAGCTGTATGTTAAGGCAAATTTCGATAATAAAGAAGTTCAGTTTAAATGACAAAGATTTTGTGTTTTGAGATGTTTATTTGTACTGAATCTTTTACTCTACAAAATGTCTTTTAGAAAGGATTTGCATGTATACACCATACAAAATATAAAGTGTACTTTATATGGATACTGTATGATAATCAAGCATGAAATGAATATCATAAACTAATGACAGAGCACTGATCGTCTCTCACCTCCTCCGTTCTTGTAACACAGATAAGGGAATCGCCACACGTTACCCAGACCGATGATCTGTCCAGCAACAGCCAACAGAAACTCCGTTTTACTGGCCCACTGACCGCGATCCTCCGCCTGACCTTTGACCCTCTGTGAACACATGACCGGCTGCAGCAGACGCTCACAGAAGCAGTGCAAAGAGACAACGCATGACGTCAATGTCGTGTCGCTGTAGTTTAATGCTCTGCTGGCCACACGGATCACACTTATCCTCTGGGCTCTTGTGTGTGTGTTACCCAAGAACTTTAGGGAGGAGTGTCCCTAAATAGGCACCAATGCGAACAGCACATTCCTCTGCAGTGGCTGCTGTCATGTAAATAGACTTTGTGCATCTGTTAGTCCAACTTTTCAAAAATCAGACTGTTGCAAATTTACTTTGACTAAAGGGTTTAAACGACATTATAAAAAGTAAAATTATTACATGCATGCATTGCATTGTTTGATAATGTAATGGCAATGCATAACTGAATATTTGCAATCACATTATCAATGCCACTTAGTTCAATGTTTCAAAAACAGCACTAAGTGTGATTTTACTCTGACTAAAGTGTTTTCAAGACATATCAAAAGACAAAATATTGCATGCATAATTATATGCATAAATGTTTAAGATTGTATAATTTAACGCCAACGCATAATTGAATATTTGCAATCACATAAAACGTTTTACAAATCGAACCTAGTGTGATTTTACTCTAACTAGTGTTTACACAACATTATAAAGAGACGAATTATTGCATGCATAAATATATTGATAAAAGTTTTACTTTGCATAATGTAACACCAATGCATAATTGAATATTTGTTGGATTAAATACACATTAGTATGTTTAGATGCTGGACGAAGCCAAGTTATAATCACATTTTGAAAGTCAGTCGTAATTTTGCTCTGACTTAAGTGTTTGCACAACATATTAAAAAAAACATCTGTAACAGTTTATCATGACAAACAATATACAGGCATATTAACTTCTATCACCAAATCATTTTTTTTAATTTTTATAATTACATATGAGTCAAAGAATTCCACTTTGGTGTCTGTATCAAATGAAATTTACAAAAGTGATTTAATATACATTGGAAAGCATATTAAATGCAAGTAAAGTGTCTACTTTAATGTTTCACATAACTTTTTGTGAAAAGATAGCGTCAACATATGGGTGAATTAATATTCATTATCATTCATTGTAACATATAAAATCTGATTTGAGAAAAGAAAGTAAGAATTGCAAGATTTAAATTCAGAATTGCATGACAAAATTCTGAATTGGCGAGAGATATAGAATTGTGAAAAAGGCTTTTACTTATTTATTTATTTTGTTTAATAATCCCATTTCCATAAAAAAGATCTCTTATGTTGTGTTTAGAGCCATTGCTTAGCAAAGCAACAGCTAATTAAGTATAAATGAACTGAAAAAATAACTGATATACTTATTATGAAATATTAATTTTTCATTTACAACATCTAATATATTACTGTACTGGGGATAATGATAGTTTAAAATAAAAATATTCAGATTGTTTGACCAGTGTTAATGTGATGTGCAGGTTGAGATGAGGTTAAAGTTCACTTTAAAGTCCAGGTTCGAGTCATGAAAAGGCTTTTTACTGTTAAATTTGGTCACTTAAAAAGTCAATCTTAATTTTGCTTTCAAAGTGCACAACTTCACTGCACCAGATATATAGGTTTCGACGGAGATTTAAAGCATTTCAGTAGTGATAAACGTTTGATTAAAAGTTAACCAGATCTCATATTATTATTATTATTATTATTATTATTTTTTTTTTTTACCTGTTGCCAAATAGACACTGATGTACAGAAGAGGATTAGGGCCAAGCAATAATAATAAAAAAAATAAAACCATCTTGAGATTAAAGTCATTATAATGCGAGTTTAAATTCATTAAATTTAGAGAAAATTGTTCAAATAAAATGTTGAGAATAAACTCATTAAATTTGGAAAATAAAGCTGTAGTGTTTCGACAAAAAACTCATTAAATTTCTAGAAAAATTTAGAAATTAAATGAATAAACTTATTGAATTTTGAGAATAAAGTCATTGTGTTATGAGAAAAAACTCATAACATTTTGAGAAAAATGTCGCAATACAATGTTGAGAATAAACTCGTAGAATTTCGAGAATAAAGTCGTTGTGATTAGAGAAAAACCCTAACCCTAACCCTATCGGGAAATTTTGAGAAAAAAAGTCTAAACAAAATGTTGAGAATAAACTAATTAAATTATGAGGAATAAGTCATTGATCGGGTCTATAAAATTCTGTCATTATGTGTGACATTATTATATTTTAACACATGATAAAACAGAATTAAACTTTAGTGCTTTGTTTCAAAAATTTGTTTAGATATTTGCCATTTACCTAACTGTGCACAAAAAGGAAAAATACAGCTTGTACGGGAAGCCAAAGACACAACGATGGGATGAAACAGCGCGAGATGAACCTCTGTGTTTGAGATTCATGTTAGCGACCAGTTTGTCCAAACGATTCACTTCAGAGAATCAAATCTAAAGCGGATGAACTGATTCGATTCAATCAAGTGAAATAATATCTATTAAATATAGCCTAGCTGCTGTTTTCTATCAAGCTACATTGTTTACATTTCAATTGCAAAGTTTTTTTCAAAAATAATCCCTTGAATCGGTTTGACCGATTGTTAAAAGAACCGATTAAAAAAAGACTGATTCAGCAATCGGATTTAAATAACACTTCTTGTAAACACTTAGGCTATAACAAGTACTCCCCAAATACCTCACAACACCAAAGAAATTAGATTCTATTGAAACAAAGTGAGCTATAGAAGAAAAATGAAGGTTGAATTGTCATTCAAATGATTCAGTGCTGATTAGCGGAGGCCAAGCGGGCCAGAGTTCCACAGACTAATTAGACAGGATGTTGACTTAGTAGGAGTGACTGCTTTTCTCTTTCCTTTCATCACATCTCTGATAATGTATCCCAGAGAGAGACACTCGAGCCCACATTTAAACTGTCCCACCCTCACCTGAACACAAGCATGCAGTGATGAATGAAGTCTGAACAGATTCATTCGGATTGACGTCACTGCTCAGCATTCAGCATCGCAGCTGTGAATTATGAATTATGGCCTATTTAAACCAGCTGTGACAATATTAACTGCCAGACTTGATTGTTTTAACAGACAGGTTATGTAATCACATCGCAACAAATCTGAGACAATAGCTCGGTGTTTTTGCGCAGCTGCTTTTAATGCCGGCCTGACAAACTCAAGCTAATATTTATAACAAAGTAACTCCACCAAATATCACATCAGTTCAGCAAATGCACTTGGTTCATCAGCCCAAATCGCCTACTGCCATGCAATAAAATTATGTTTTAAATAATAAATAAAATGTTGCAAATGAAAAATAATGTTTATAATATTAATATAACTTTTTTGAATCAAGCTGAAGTTGTGATCTGATAATTCATATCATTAATTAATGTAAATAGGTATTTATTTATTGTTTTCTAATATTATTATAAAATAGTTAACTAAAACAAATACTGAAACTAATATTGAATATATATATATATATATATATATATATATATATATATATATATATATAATATAATATCTATATATATAAACCAAAAGAAATGACAAAAACATACAATAAAATTACTAAAACATTAACCAAAAATTTACTGAAAACAGAAAATATAACAGCTGTTCCAAAATATTAATAAAAATATAACAATATCTCAATAATCGTCTCTAGGTTATGTATGCAACCCTAGTTCCTCGAGGGAACAAGACGCTGCGTCCGAAAACGCTAAGGGAATGCTTTCATCATGACCGGCTCTGAATACTAGTGTAATCTATCCAATGGATGGGCGAGACGTCACAGACGGGGTTTCGTAATGACCAGCTGGTATAAAAGCACATGCGGTGAAACCGGCGTCAGCTTGTAGGAATGAAGCAAGCGCGGGCAGGGATGCTGGAAGTATGGCCTCGAGACGCTCATGGAACTAGGGTTACATACGTAACCTAGAGACATTCCTCTTCAGGAACTCGAGCTGCGTCTGAAAACGCTAGGGGAATGAGATGCCCACGCCGGCTTCCAAGTCCCTCCCCAGTGTGTATCCCGGTGGAGCACTTCTAGGGCGAGAGGACGGAAGAGCCTGAAGTGGCCCGCATATCAAGGCCATAAAATCTGACAAAGGTCAGGGGCGTAGACCATCCCGCAGTGTGGCAGATGTCCTGTTTTGGGACATCTGCGAAAAAGGCCTTAGAGGCCGTCACACTCCTAGTAGAATGAGCTCTGACTCCCATCGGCGGGGGGAGCTGAGAGGACTAATATGCAATGCTAATGGCATCCACAATCCACCGACTGAGGGTCTGCTTCATAGCAGGCAGACCCCTCTTAGTCAAACCTCCATCCTTCTTTGGAACTATGAAGTACCGGCTGTAGAACCCGGACTCTCTCTCGTGAGGAGGGACCATCTCGATGGCCTCCTTCCTTAAGTGAGTATCTACTTCTCATTCCATTAACAGAGCCTGTTCGGGACCCACCAGATTGGGATTCACCCCATTGAAGAGAACCTGTAGCCTCTCTCTACAGTATGCAGGACCCACTGAGACACATTTGGCAGTAGTTTTCATGCTGCCAAATAGTCTACTGAGGGAACCAGTCTTTTGAGACTGACCACTGGTGTAATCAGAGCAGCTAGTGCCCTGGAACGGCACACCGGCAGGAGACAGCCGAACCAGCTGCTCTAGAGACCCCCGAAGGGGAGGCGAGCATCTTAGCTCCGCTACGTTTCCGGGCGGAAGAAATTGACATGTGTGTTCGCTGGAGATCGCGGTGCCCTGGAACACCATACGTGGCAGGGTTAGCAGCCCAATCTCCTGAGGGAGATCACTGTGCACTGCGGTGAATGCTGCTCTTCCCCAGAGGGGGCTACCCTCATAAGCCCTGGGCCATGGGCAAGTGTCTGTTCCACCCGAGGCATCGCTCTATAACCGCAGTCATTCAATCCCCCCACATTACCGTAATAATCTGAAGAGGGGATGAAGATGCGGGCCAAAAAACGTCTAGCCCAAGATCTCGACACCTCGGTGTGGAGATTGGGGAAGAATGGCAGGCTCCGTGTTGGAGATGATCGCTTCGCTCGCAGAAAGCGTTAATCCAGTCTGCTTGTCTGCGGCTCAGCTTGCTCCTCGGCTGGCCAGTCGATCTTTAACTTGGCAACAGCACGAGTCATAACCTCCAACAGCTCCTAATACTGGGGCGACTGAGGGGGCGGAGCCTCGGTGCTCTCACATTCACCCTCCACAGAGGAAGATAAGAGAAGCGCGGAGTCCATTCCCCAAGCGGGTTTCCGATCTTACCCGTCTCCATTCCCTCCAACAGATCCACTTGCGAATCCCACGATGCGTGCGCCGCTTTCAAGCAGAACGCACACAAACTGTGTGTATCACCTGCAGTGATGTAACGTTTGCAGGGAGGGACACACAGCTTGTACTGCGCGCTGCTCTCGCCCTTATAATGTCTCTTGACATTATGGAGCATATATGATGGACAAAAAAGACCAAATAAGGCTCACAACAGATTGAATAGACAATACACACACAGTGCGCTTGCTGAATGACAAAAAGCTGATGCTAGTTTCACCGCACGTGCTTTTATACCAGCTGGTCATTATGTCACCCCGTCCGTGACGTCTCGCCCATCCATTGGATAGATTACACTTGTATTCAGAGCCGGTCACGCTGAAAGCGTTCCCCTAGCATTTTCGGGCGCAGCTCGAGTTCCTGAAGAGGAAACTAAAATAACATTGAGATTCACATAGAAAACATGCAGCTATCTTAAATTGTAATAATATTTTTAATCAAATAAACACAGCCTTGGTGAGAAGAAGAGATTTCTTTCAAAAACATTAAAAAATCATAATTATTTTGAACTTTTACCAGTATAGTATATATAATATACACGTGTATATATAATAGAGCCAGATAAACTAATAATAAATTCAAAGTCAGTTAGAGTCAAATTAACTAAATTTCTTTCCAGTAAAATATATACACATACAGGTCACCTTTTGCCAGTCTACTGGGTTTTTACAGATGTAACCAACAAACTTGTCACATTCCCATGGTGCACCCCTGCCAGGCCCTAACAGGCACTAGTGTGGACTCAATAAGTCAGACAGTTTAATGAGGAAACGCTAATCACAGCCAGACCACGAAAGCCACTAATCAGGCCAGACGAAGCAACTGTATGGAGGTGTAACAGTGAGCGGCGCTTAACGGTGAGAAGTGCACTTTATAGACGACTACTGTGATTTATTATTCACTGCATCGAGCTGAAATCTGCCACTGTTCCAGCTAACAGGCAATGCTCTCGCAATTTTTATTAGCATAAAACTTAAATTAATGTTTATGAAAAGTTCTTATAATACACCCATGTATATTTATATATTTTGAGTGTTTTGCTTTTGCACATTTCTAGAAAAGTTTGAGATCATAACAACTATTTAAGAAGATAAACCTGCATCTTCACAGCCTTAAAATCACTCAAACTGTGAACTGAATGTATTTATCGTAAGGAGTTCACAGTGATTCTTCCTCTTCAGCGATCACAGCCTGGAGGAGTGTTTCACACAGCTTAAAGGTGCCATAGAATGGAAAACTGTATTTACCTTGGCATAGTTGAATAATAAGAGTTCTGTACATGGAAATGACATACCGTGAGCCTCAAACAGCATTGTTTCCTCCTTCTTATGTAAATCTCGTGAATGCAAAAGACCCCTGAAAAACAGGCGAATCTGAACATAACACCGACTGTGACGTTAAAGCTGGGATCACTAATAATTACACCCCCAACATTTGCATATACCCGCCCATGTTCTATGCCAGCCGCCAGCCGAACCATCAGTAGTTCTGCATGTATTGAGAAGAAACAACCGAGGATAATAGTGAAAATGGCAGATCATGGAAATAAATGTTATGTTCCAGGCTGTGCAGGGGATGTGAAGTGCAGGGATAGGTTGGTGTCTGTATTCAGAAAGGCATGGAAAGCAAATAACACGTTCTAATATAATAACGCGAGCCACTGAAGGGACATGGTTAGCTCCTTGCTAGCTGTAGCCTGTTACATTACAGTACATAAGATTTCACTTACCACATAAACAGAGTAATGAGAGATGACTGAGGATGATGGTGAATGATTAACAGATCCTGAGCACCACTGACAAGCATCTGATCTTGTAAAATGTGTGGTAAGTACTGCCGCTCCATAGTATAAACAGAGTTTGTGCGATCTCGAATCTCGAAAGCGAAAGTGAAACTAAAAAGCGATCGTGCATTTGAAAGCAGTTTCAATGCCCCGCATATTAATAGCGGCTCCATGATGCCCAGATTTAATTTACAGTATAATTACCCAACCATATAACTGCGAGAGAAATTATTGAAATATATTTCCCTGTGTTTCCTTCCTGTTGTGTGAGCTACTGAAATGAGCCGCACTGAAACAGCCAATCAGAGCAGAGCTCAACACTGAGCCGCACTGTGAAACAGCCAATCAGACCAGAGTTCAACATTATTATTCATGACCCTTCCAAATAAGGTGATAACAGACCATTTCATTCTAGAGACAAATCTTAGGCTTGTAAATGGACATGTAAAACTGTTTTTGGAGAATTTTTGCCCTTACCTAAGCCACATACCTTCTATGTAGATATCAGAGAACAATTTAAAATATTGTTTCAATGCATTCTATGGCACCTTTAAAGCTCATCATACTGTTTATGGGTGTAAACAATGCTCAAAATGACTGAGAAACTTCAGATATATTTTGATAATAGAGCAAAATATTTGACTTCTGAAGGATGAGCAATGCTTTCTGTTTCAGCCAACACAAAGAATCGTTTTAGATCCCACAGTTCATTCATTCATGTCAAGAAAAGCCCTTTATTGCCATATAAAAGAACGATTATTGTGCTGCTGAACAGTGAGATAATGTCATAACGATACTGGTTATGATAAACAGAAAACCGACATTCCTGGAAATCTACAGATCCTGAGAGATGGAAGACTTTATAAGGCTTTTCACACTAAAAAACCTCCTTTTAACCCCAGCTTAAGTCTGTTTCACATTAGTCATTTTAAAAGGGGGTTTTAACATTTTGTTAATGCTCCCATTAAGTTATTAAAATGTTATTTTTAAATGTTCTCTGTAGGTCCATTAGAAAAAAAAATAAATGAAAAAGTTTTAAAAACTTTTTTCATCGTTATCCAGCTAACAAAAATAGGTTTTTAAGAACATTTCGATAACATTCTCATGAAGTTATGAAAATGTTATTTCTGAATGTTCAAAACTTCCAGTTTTTTAAACATTTTGAAAGTGTTTTTCTTAGTTATGCAAACGTGAAGCAAATGTTCCATTGTATCATTTTGCCAACATTATGAGAATGATACATTTGAATGTTCTCTGAAAGTTCTGAAACAAGTAACATTTAAAAAATATTAAATTAACTAAAATATTTTAAAAAGTTTCATTGACGTATGAATAATGTTTTTGTGATATTATTTTGATAACATTAAATACCAGACAACTTCAATTAATGTTACTGGAAGGACGTTTGTTCATAACTTTGAGAGAATCCCAGCTAACAAAAAATGTTCAAAGAATGTTTTCCTAACATTTTCATTAAGTTATGAACATGTTATTTCTGAATATTCTCTCAAGGTTAAAAATGTCCAGTTTTTAAAATGTTTTTAAAATGTTTTTTTCTTGGTCATCCGAATGTCACGCGAACGTTCCATTGTATCATTTCGCAAACATAATGAGAATGTTACTTTTGAACGTTCTCTGAACAAGTGGTAACATCTAAACCACGTCTGCAAAAAGGTTCCATGTTTAAATAATGCTTTTGTGCATTTTGAGAACATGTTTAATGACCAGATGACTTTAAACATTCTATTAATGTTATAGGAAGAACATTGAAGAATATTGCTCTCATTAAATATTCATGAGCCTTGTACAGTCTCAACTTAAGGGTCAGAGAGAGAGAGAGAGAGAGAGAGAGAGAGAGAGAGAGAGAGAGAGAGAGAGAGAGAGAGAGAGAGAGAGAGAGGAAAATAGTTGTTTAAAATGAAATGATGTCTGTTATGTGGCACAAAAACCTAAATAACTTTACAAGTGAAGCTCAGGGGGAAAAATAACAATAAATAAAAATATGAGTCACAGAAAGAGGAAGAGGAAAAAGCTGTATGCTCAATACATTAGTGTGCCAAAGCCAAGGAGCTGTATCAGCAGTCTGGAGAGAAACCAAAGCCATCGTCGTCAGAAACACATGTGCTGGACTCCAGATTACATCATTCTGTGGCAAACAACATAAACATAAACCTCAGATATAACTCGACATATGCAATCCATTACAGTATACAGACACAGTCAGGGGACAAATTCAATGTGAACGTTTGTATAACATCTATATGGCTGTAACTAGAGTTGTGCCGTATATACGATGGAAGAATTGTGTCAGCTGGTGGAAAGAGAAAATGATTCAATGATAGACCGTTAACATGATATAAAATAACTAATAATGCGATAGATGCCTGATGCTGAAGCTGATGTTCCAGCTAACAGGAAACGTTCTCAGAACATTGTGGCAAGGTTCTCTTAAAGTTATGAACAAAATATTCTTCCAGTAACATTAATAGAATGTTTGTTCCAAGTTATCTGGTCTTTAATAATGTTCTCAAAACATTAGCACAAAAACATAACTCATATATTGTTCATGGAACTTTTTTTTTTCTGAAACGTTTATCTAACGTTTTTCAAATGTATCTACTGGTTTCAGAACGTTCAAATGTAACGTTCCCATAATGTTTGCAAAATGATACAATGTTCCCTTAACCTTTACATACAGTAGCCAAGAAAATCTATTTTTAAAACTTAAAAAGGTTCAGATAACATTCAGAAACAACTTAATGGGAACATTAACAAAACGTTCTTAGAACATGTTTTTGTTCTTCAGTAAGCCGTCAGTTGCTCTTCATGGAGCTTCACTTGAAGAAAAGACAAGAAAAACACAAGAAAACCATTACAGCAAAAGAGAAAAGTCTGCAAGTTGTCATTCTGTTTGATTGAGCTACACATTAGTAACAGTAATACACCACATTATTGCCTAAGTAGCATAGTTATTAGCTTTGGCTTCCTGTGTGTTACTAACTGTATTTCTACTACAAACCTACAGTCTGTGAATGATTTGGAAAACCCCTCATTTTTGTGGCCACTGCTGGAAAAATATCATCATGCAACTGTTTCCCTCAAATGAAAAAACAAGTCGGTAGTCAACATGAAACAGCATCCGCAAACCATGATGGGATGCATCTGAGTGAAACAGAAATGTAGTGCAGGACTGCTGGATTGAATTGAATTATTATATTTAGATAAAAAGAAGAAAGGTTTTGAAGAAAAGCATTAAGTAATGAATCATGCACAATAGTTTTATCATCATTGAGATACTATTATTGTTTTTGTTAAATGCTTTGAATCTTTTTCCATTTTAAGTTTAATTTTAGTTATCAAGTTTTAGTAATTCAGTCATTTTTAGTAATTTTTAAAAACACCTTAATAAAATTTTATTTCATTTTTACTTTTAGTTATTTTAGTACATCAAATTAAGCTAAATGAAATGAGAAATGGCTAAAATATGTTTGAATAAGTTCAAATACGTGTTTATATTTTATTTAGTAAGTACATTTTTTTAGTTAGCTAATATAACCCTGCTAGTAACATGAATTAAAAGTTTTATTAATAATTAAGAGTTTTAGTATAATTGGCATACTACTATACACTGAAAAAAATATACTATTTATTTGTTTTTAAGGTAAGTGGTCGCAAACAATTTATTTTAGCTACATTTAAAAAAAAAAAATGTTGAAAGTTAGTCAACTAAATTTGTTTATTTAAATGTAGCTTAAATAAATCGCTTGCAACCACTTACCTTAATTTTTTTTAGTAAATTCAATGAATCATTTTTTTCAGTGTAGTTTTAATTAATACTTCTAATTATTTTGAGATTTTCCATTTTTAGTTTAATGTTTAATTTTAAAGTCTTAGTAATGTTGTCATGTTTTTAATCATTTTTCAAAATATGCTGTATTAATTTTTATTTCAGTACATGAAACTATACTTAAAAAAATATTGTTAATATTTTAAAATGAATATTATTAATATTTTTTATTTCAGTTGCTTATTTTAAGTGACTTTTTTTTTTGTTAACAATAATAGCCTTGCCAGGAACATGAATTAGGAGGGTATTCGAGCTTCATTTGTCTTCACATCGACCTTTCATGCAGGAATTGTTTAAAGCTGTATTGTATCTGCAGACGTATTCAAACACATGCATCCACACAGGAAACATAAATCCAGCAGAGATTCAAACTTCCCCTTCATACTACAACTCACTGTACATCAGAGACACAAAGCGCTGAGTGGCCTGTTTTCCGCTCACGGCTCTTCAGCATGTTCTGTTCTGCTGAAGGAAGCGTTACAGACGGACAAACTGAGCAACAGCTGTGATTCAGCGCCTGTGGAATCATATGTTTACATTTGCATTAATGCATTCGACTGACTCTTACACTCAATTCAACTTACATTGCATTCAAAGTTCATGCATTCCCTGCCATTTCATAGTAGATTTCAGTCAAAGGAAGTGAAAAAAGGCAAAATGAGGATGTTGATGAAGTATTTTACAGTATATCGCTGTTCTATAATCAGTAGATTACATACAAATTGTAATCTGTTACTGATTGCAAATAACACGATGGAAGTTTTAGTTAGTAGCATAATCTATTATATTAACACATTCCTTAAATGCGCAAACATACTTGGCAATCAAGCTCTTTCTGACTTCTGACTATTAGATTTACACATTTTTATGAATAATTTACTGTGTACATAATATGTTATCAATAAAATAGTAACTGTAATCTGATTATGAGCATTTTATGTAATATTGTATATGTAATGTATGCAATATTTTAATGTAATATAATTGATAACATAATCAGTTACTGTTTATAATTATTATTTTTACTGTTGTTTTCACAGAGAAAAATCTGCTTGAAATTTCCAGCATATCATAAATTAGTATCAGCTATCAAACCCTCGTGCAACACACCCTGAGGTTTGATTTATTCATGTCATAAACTGTATGTCAGTGTGTTTGCTGGTGTTTCTCAACACTGAGCTGTGCTCCACTTTTACCTTCAGATCCTGTTTTTGTAAAACCTTGTGCTGAAGAGAAGAGATATACAGAAATTAAAGTGCTAACCTGCAAAAGCTTTCTGTCTTCACTTGCCTTAAAATGACCAGCATTTGTACTCATGATAGTGATGATTGATGTGAATAACACCCTAAAAAATATAGATTAAAAATAAATAAATAAATACATTTCAGAACATATACAAAAAGACCAAAAATATATTTGTTAATTTTTTTTTTTAAATGTTTGTTTATAGATTTTTAATGTATTTTTAATGCAGAACATTTTCTATATATTTTTGTAAACATGAATCTATCTATAAATCTAAAATATAAAGCCCTCCATATATTTTAAGGCAAGAAAATGAACAATGTTACAATACATAATATTAAATATCCTATAATTTGAATGTATATATATATATATATATACATATACATGCATACATACACACTGTATATATGGATACGGTGTATTTATAAATTATATATAATATATATGAACAATGTTACATTTGCATTCAAATTAAATGTAGGCTACTGTAAGACTGGAAATGTATTTTCTTGCCCCTGAAATATATTTTGAAAGACAATTTGGTATATGGTATATGAAGGTTGGAATTAAATATATCACTTTCCAAAAAATATGTTATTTAGCTTCAATGTTTAATATTTAATATGTTTAATTTAATAAATATTTAGCATATATTTAACATGTATTTTAGCCAGAAATCTTTTTTTTTTGTTGGTAGTATGGAGCATTTAAAAGATTTCTGAGCTCATTATGTGAAAAACTGTCAAATTAGTTTCTTTAATTCTGTGTAGTTTTTACTGTAAATTACTACAAACATTGAGTATCTTTCACAGAAGAACCCCTGCAACTAAATGCATTTTGAAAAATTCATACTTGACAAAAACAACACATGCAAACGCTCACAGTTCTAGTGATGCATGACATTTTGACCTCATTTCCCATTTCTAGCTCCAGTCACTGACCTGGTGACGTTACGGTAGCAGAGACGGTGAGATAGTGAGTCAAAGGCGCTTCTGTAATTATCTTCATAAACATCAGATGCTTGTGTGTCTCCTCAATCCTGCTTAAACTTTCCGCTGCTGAAACCACATGTGAATGAAGTGACATCAAGACTCATAGATCACGGCATGAAAGGCTTTTATTTCTTTTTGGCAAGTAATAAATATAATGTGTTACATTCACAGTCTTAGACCGCATAACTATGGCGGCTCCACGAGAGCTTATTATGATAAATTCAGCATGTATCCGTGTTTCAGAGATCACCGGTGGTTCTCTCTCTTTCGGGGGTTTTTGGACTTGTGTTTTCCAGGATCTGCTCACAATGCTCCAGGAACGCAATGACAAAGTGCTACATTTGGAATTCATTTTTGCCCTCCACCCATGTATTACATAAGGGCCGTTAACTGGAAAAAGTTCAGTGGACATACACCAGGGTTCAAGTCTGAGACCATTGAAACTTGGAAATAAACTGATGCTGAGAATCATTCCGGCACTATTTTAATGTGACTAATCAGATTCGAATAAATGATCATGTGATTCTCAGATGAGTTGTTATTCCAGGGAAGCTGTAGGTTCACATCATGCTGAATCAGGTTTGGTTCATGTCAGGGTTATTATCCTTAGCTAAAACTAAAACCACAAGCAAAACCATAGAAAACATTTTCATTATTTTAAACAAAATGCACATTAACTTTCAGCAAGTTGCAAAGGCAACAGTTTTTGTTGCTGTTTAGTTTGTTAAAACATTAAAATAACTGAAACAAAATAAATTCAAACAATTTAGTTAGTAGATTTAAAATTTGTAATAGTATATAAAAACTGTAATAGTATATAATTTGACAAGCTTCAACCAAATTACATCAACAACAAAAGTCTTATATGTATAGCTGAATTTTATTTATTTATTATAATAGTTTTGGCTTGTTGCATTGTTTCCAATGGAAGCGCATTCTGCCAAGGGATAAAAAAAAAAAATAATTGCAATTCTGACTTTTTTTTCTTGCAATTCTGATTTTATATCTCACAATTCTCAATTATTTTTCTCTCAATTCCGAAGACACCGTTAATACTTGATATAATGTCAGAATTGTAAGATTTTAAAAGCCTTTTTTATTTTCTATTCCATGACAGAAACAAACATGAATGAATAAATAAGCAGAATTGCAAGATGAATTTTGAGAAAAAAAAAAATCTGAAATTCTTTAATTCTGACATTTTTTCCCCATGAGATTGTGAGGAATTGAGAGATGTCAATCACAATCGCAAGAAAAAACTAAGAATTGTGCGATAAAAAGTTACAATTATATTTTATATTTATTATTCAGTGGCAGAAAACAAAACAAAACATAATTGCAAAACAACAGAAAGATAAACTCAGATTTCTGAGATTTTTTTCTTTCTCAGAACTATGAGAAAAAAAGCCAGAAAAACTTAGAATTGTGAGAAAAAATTACAATTGTGAGATAAAAACGATTTATTTTTTAATCGTGTGGTGGAAACAAGCTTCCATAGTTCCATGCCCTTCACAATCCTAATAAAAAACAATGAGTACAAAAAACAATTGTCGTACTCCACTTGTAATGAAATCTGAGTCCTGACACAAACCCATTTGAGGTTTGCATAAAACTAAAGGCCATGAATGAAATTCTTAAGTGTTCCGTTGATTTGTGTATTTGTGTTTCTGCTGCAGATGTTCCACATGCAAAAAAAATAAATAAATAAAAAATAGATGCAATGAACTTTAATGTGAACTTGACATCATCAGGACATCTGCATACTTCTGAGTGTTTATGAGCTGCGGTTCATGTGACCCACGGGCCTGCGCTGCCCCGTCTGTCCTGGAATGACCGGATGGTTTGTTCTCCATCCACATTCAAACTGTATTATGACTTTAGAAACATTCGGCGTATCCCAACAGCCATTACATCAGAATGCTCACACCTCGCCAGATGATGCATCACTGCAGCCGGTGGGGTCCAGCGCACAAACGCTACAAACACTTCATGAGGCGTTTGGGGAGATTTAACACCATACATGAAGCAGTTCAACCATCTGATGCATGTTTTCTTTGGCATCACTGCACACAATTACTAATGCATTTACAGTGTAATGTGATTAAAGAAGTGTCAACAGACATTATGCTGACTCCTAGAACCGCCTTCATGCACTTGAACCATAAAAAAGTGTCAAATGATATTTTAAAGCTTCATACTTCAAGATGAAGTGCATAATTTCTTCACCACTAAACATTGCTGAAATGAATAGCAATAAAAATCTAACTGTGCGCTGTAGGCAGACTCAGATAAAAGCAAGTAAATTTCATATGAGGGTAATTTGTGCCAATAACAGTATATGAATGACTTGAAGATCATATACTGAGTCAGCTCTGTTACTTTTAGTTGTATTACAGAATTACTTAACAAAATTTGATTTCATCCCTGATCCTGATGTTTATCATTTACACACGCACAGCACACGCACACGCACACACACGCACGCACACACACGCACACGCACGCACACACACACGCACGCCACACACACGCACACACACACACACACACACACACACACACACACACACACACACACACACACACACACACACACACACACACACACACACACACACACACACACACACACACACACATCTGTGTGTCACCCACAGAAAACTCAAAGCTGTATACTATAGAAAAAGTAGTATATACTACAAGGATGACCCTAACTGGCCCTTCGCTAAGCTCCGCCCCCCTTAGTTATTGTTTGGAATTTTATTTAATTTGGAAAGACATGTTGTTTGGTTTTATTAATACAAACCAAAATACTGAAAACTACTTTTATCTTATAAATCTTTAAGTAATATTTAAGTTTTTACATAGATGAATGCAAATTCTTCAATCCTGAACCATTTGATGGCATTTCTCAATCAATTTCCACAATATTTTGAAACACTCACCATATCTGAAAATACAAAAGTGAGGAAGTCACTATCAAGATTCCTCATTAGAGTTTATTTATATTATTGTGTTATTTACTATATTATTGATCATTTTTTATTATTATCCCAGCAAACAAAAATATGTTCAAAAAACATTTTGATAACATTCTCATGAAGTTACGAAAATGATATTTCTGAATGTTCAAAACGTCCAGTTTTTTAAATGTTTTGAACATGTTTTTTCTTAGCTATGCAAATGTGAAGCGAACGTTCCATTGTATCATTTTGCAAACATTAAGGGAATGCTACTTTCTCTAAACATTCTGAAACAAGAAGTAACTTTTAAAAATTGTTAGACAGACATCCAACTAAAACATTTCAGACCCCCCCCCCCCCCCCCCAACATTCCATGAATGATGTATCAATGTTAAATAATGACCAGATATCTATTGATTAACATTTTAACATTACTGGAAGAATGTTTGTTTATAATGTTGAGAGAACCTTTCCAGAACGTTCCCTGTTGGCTGGGATATTTTGTTTGTTTGTTTGTTTATTTATTTATTTGTTTTCATGTTATTTATTCATTTGTTTGTTAATCTTTCCCCTGGCTGTCGATTTTTTACAAATTTACAAAGTTTACAAATAATAATAATAAGTTTCCGATCACTCAGTAGGCTCGAAAACATGATTTTTTTTCATCACATGAGCTTTACAGTAAAGCTTACAACTCTTTAACAATTTTTAGTCTGGTTGAGATGAGAGTAGAATAAGATAATCACAATAACTTTAAAATAAGACAAAGATCAGTAATCTGCAAATGTACTGATGTGACAGAAGTCTAAGGGTGAGTTTCGTCTCTAGCTGTCGGTTTAAATCTGCTAGTTGTGAAGTGTGAGTGTGAACTAATATGTCAAACAAATCAAAAGGAGAGTCACACTGAACACAGCTGTCAAAGACTGGAAATCTACACTGTAACACAGAGAAACGTCCTCCTCAACTAAGAGTTAATCTTTAGTTTGTGCTCCAGACACGAATGATCCCTCAAAGACAGCTTTGTGCACAACAAACACACATCACACATGCACACGTATCTCTCTTGCTGTTTCTCAATGCGTTGTGCTGTAATCATCATTATGGCACTTGTTTTGAAGTGCTCAGTCATTAAATGACAGGTTCTTAGTGCAGCGTTAGCATGACAGCAAACCTAAACACGCAAAAACGGCTCTTTGCTGAGTCCTGTCTTTGTTGTCGCTTTCGGCTGTTTTGGATCAGCAGCATTTGCTTAGCGAGATAATATTTCGCATTGACTTTTACAAGTTGAGGAAATTTTGAGGTAATCATGTCCCATTGCCAAGATATCATCACATCTTGACTGTTAATATTGTTTTCTTTTGTGCCGAGCCAAATATAGAATGTTGAGGCAATATTTGTGTCAAATGGATTATTTTTACAGCATAAATGGTGTCCCTTAACAACAATACTAAACACGGCTGTAAAGAAATGCCAAGGCTAAATAGGTTGTACATTAATAGAGATGCATTTACTGAAATATTGCATCAATAATTCTTTCTGCAGCATTTAACAATTTCACACCTTAGACACTGCATGGCCAAAAACAGTCAAATTACCATAGCAACTGGATAGCAATGCCCAGGAAAACACTAACAAACATGTAGCCATGTGCTGAAAAGCACTGACATCATGTTAGCAACCATACAGCAAAACCCTGGCAACCACATAACAAAACAGTTAAAAAAATAACAACCCATAATACTCTAGCAACTGCATAGCAATGTGCTAAAATCCAGAGACATCATATAAGCAACCACATAGCAACACCCTGGCAACCAAGAAAAACAGCAAAAAACAACATACAACACCTTAGAAACTGGGTAGTGACGCCCTGGCAACCACTTTCAGCAGCCTAGGAATGTTTTATCACCTTAGTAACGCCATGGAAACACTCCATAATACTCTGGAAACTGCATAGCAATATGTTAAAAAAATACTCATACTGCCTTAGCAACTGGATAGAACCACCTAGCAACCACATACAGTATCTTATCAACTGCATAGTAATACCCTGGTAACCGCATAGCATTGAACTTAAAAAAAAAGAAAACTCACATTACCTTAGAAACTGTGTAGTAACACCCTGGCAACCACACTCAATAGCCTAGGAACATGCTAAAAACCCTCATATCACCTTAGAAATTTAGCCACACCCTGGAAACACCCCATAATACTCTAGCAAAGGCATATAAATGTGTTAAAATATGCTGACATCTTCTTAGCAACCACATTGAAACACCCTGGCAACCACATAAAAATGTACTTGAACAACAAAAAAACAACAGTTCACATCATATTAGAAACAGGGTAGAAACACCCTGGCAGCCACTCTCAATAGACTCGTAACTTAGCAATGCCCTGGAAACACCCCATAATAATTTCGCTACTTCATAGAAATGTATTAAATCTACTGATATCATCTTAGCAACCACATAGCAACACCCTGGCAACCACATAACAATGTACTTTAAAAAAACAAACAAAAAAACAAGTCACAATACCTTAGAAAGTGGGTAGAAACACCCTGGCAACCACTCCCAACAGCCTAGCAACTTTGCAATGGCCTGGAAACACCCCACAATACTCAAGCAACTGCATAGTAATGTGTTAAAATTTACCGACATCATCTTAGCAACCACATAGCAACACCATGGCAACCACGTAACAATGCATTTGAACAACAACAAAAACAACAATTCACATCACCTTCGAAACTAGGTAGAAAATACCCTGGCAACCACTCTAAATTATAAACAGCCTCAGGTTGCCTTAGCAGGTGGATAGAAATACCATAGTAACCACCCAGAATACCTTAGCAACACCCTGGGAATGTTTGTTGCTCAATGAACTCAGCATTATTCCAAGAAAACCTGACAACCGCATAGCCACATATCTCTATCACTTAGGTACTACATTATACTGTGATCAGAACTTGTCTGAGGTCAAAGGTCAGGGTGCGTTCTGATGCAGATGAGGAGCTCAGAGAGTGTTTCATCTGATATTAAATGCAGTATCTTCTTCTTTTTCTCTGGCATGTGGGGACAAGTGATTCCCGCCTGTGCCAGATTCAGTCTGTCTCTCAGTCAGGCTCGCCATCTATCAGAGCGCCTGACCTCTGTTCTGGATATCAACAGGCATGAACTGGAGCGGCAGTCAAAGCACGGGAATAACGAGGAGACGAGCGAACCGCCGGCTGCTCTCAATGGGGCCATTGTGTGTGAAATATGCTGTGATACGAGTGATTCATACACAGAAGATGTAAGGGGAGGGTAAATATCTGCAGGGCAAGTACTTTCTGTTTGCTTTGGAATGAAATCATGATCAAGTTATGAGGAGATTCCACATTTATCACTCTGATGCCATCATGAAACTTTCTGCAAGCTTTTTTCTTTTTATTTGAAAAAAACAAAAAACAAACAAACAAACAAACACTAAAGCATTTTATATTAGACCAGTTAAAACATTTAGACTAATATATACCACATTTTTATTTGACAGACTGAGTCATTAGTGTATTAGTATTGTACATAATAACTCATCCTAATTTATTACATAGCTGTTGTCCTTTTAGCTTTTTTAAGCTTTTAATCTCACAATTGCTTGATATAAACCCGTAATCGTGAGTTATAGTCAGAACTGCGTGATATAAAGTCGCAACTGCGAGTTAAAATAATTATGAGATGAAAAGTCACAAATATGTTTTTTTTTATTATTTGTGAAAATAGGAAGGAAATAGAACTTCTTCCTCAGAATTAGACTTTTAACTCGCAATTGCAAATTTCTATCTTGAAATTAAAATTTTACAACTCATAATTGTGAGTTTTTTACAACCAATTCTGAGAAACAAATCTGGATTGCAAGTTTATATGTCACAATTCTGAGATGTAAACTCACAGTTGCGAGAGAAAAAAGTAAGAATTTGCGAGAAAAAAGTTAGAACTTCAGCTATAATCTTGCAGTTGTGATAAAAAAGTCAAAATTGCAAGAAAAAAATCTGAATTGCAAGTTTATATCTTATAATATATTAGACTTTATTTTTTACAATTGCAAACTTCTATACTGAAATTCTGACTTCATAACTCAAAATTTGCGAGAAAAAAAGGTAGCATTGCAATAAAAAAGTCAGAATTGCAAGAAAAGTTTATATCTTGCAATTCCAACTTTATTTCTTGAAATTGCTAAATTTCTATCCTGCAATTCTGACTTGATAACTCACAACTGCGAGTTTATATCATGCAATTTTGAGAAAAAAAAAGTTAGAATTGTGAGAAAAAAGTCAGAATTGTGAGATAAAATTAAATGTTTTATTCGGTAGTGGAAATGAGCTTCCATATTTTGTAGACTCTTTCTAGGACAATGAAGCTTTTTGCCAGTGCTTTGATGATGCAACAGAAATATTCTCCATGACAACACATGATTCAACAACAGAAGAATCTTCTTTGCTTCACTTTACCTGACAGTAAACCTTGAATCTGTTGGGCAAGTTTCTTCATCCACTGCTTCAGTATACGGACACATCCGAGCTTCATAACCTCCTACCGACTCAAATAGGAATGAACAAACTTTAATGTGTGAGATAATGGGACTTTCTGCGCTAGAAGTCATATATCCACACCCATGAGAGCCACATGTGTGTCGTCACTGGGTGGGAAGTGTGCTAGTGGGACAAACTCTGACATGCAAAGTGTTGACATGCAATCTCTGCCTCAGATGTGCAATGCAACAGAGTGCAATGAATTTTTTTTTTTTTTTTTTGTAGTAAAATATGAGTGCTTGACTGTGCAAAATCGACCACCACAGTGTTTAGGTTTTGGTGTTGCAATGCAGTCTATAGTGTGTTTCGTACTAGAACTGCATGATTAATTGAAATAAATATAACCTTTGATAGGGATTAGTGTGATAATCAAATCGCAAAGGCTGTGATTTAAGTGAATAAATACATACACTGTGTTTTAGTATGAAGTATGACACTATGTTCATTTACATGTGAGTTGAACAAAAGCTAGAGCTCCCTGAAATCCATAAATATTAGTACTGTAATTTTAAATTTATACTATAAATTAAAATGTTATCAGCATTATATTTTTAAGACCTGATTACTTTTCAGTGAAATATTATAATAGTATTTTTTTTTGTTAAATTTTAATTTAGAAGTAGAAGTGGTAGTAGTAAAAAAATAAATAAATAATTAAATTAAAAACTTCATTTTATGGTACAATTTTTGTTATTCTTTTATAATATTACAATAGTAATATTTCTTGTTTTTATATTTTTATTATTTTAATAATAATGATAATAATAGAAATAACAATTTTACAGTACAGTTATTATTATTGTATTATTATTATTATTATTGTTTATTATTATTAATATTATTAATTTTGTTTTAATTTCACAATAGTAATAATTTTATTTTATAGTATAATTCTAATATTAATACTAATAACAATAATAATAATTATTATTCATGTGTTTATTATCTATAATATTACAATAATAGTATTTAGTTTGGCATTTTTAGTAATAATAATAATAGTACTTCTACTACTAATAATATTAAAGATTAATAACTTTATTTTACAGTAAAATTACTACTACTACTTTTATATACTACTTTTTTCTTTAAATTTTTTCCCTAAAACTTTCTATTAGAGTTTTTTTTACTCAAATAGTGTTCTGGTTGTTGTCTTCCCATCTCAGATGAAAAGAGTCCACCCTCAAGTCTCTGACTGCGAGTGCACATCCTAATCTATGATTTAATTCCTTGTCATTCTTTTAATCTTTGTGCATTTAAGCTCTACAGAATTCCTGTAATAACAGTATTCGGTTTTGCTCTCAGACATGCCAAATGCACATGAATACAAAACTAATGCCTCGTCCAGACAGTTTCCCATGCTTGAGTTATTCGTTCGGACTCCTGAAAGCCTCCGCAGGAGCGGATGAAGGCCAATTAGTCTTATATCTGCTTCACTTCAACAGTTTTTCCAGGAAAGCCCCGTGGCCTACAGAGAGAGCCTCCCACATTTGCTCTGTCCCGTCTCAAACTATTACACACGAGGGTCTTCCAGCAGGGTCAGTTGAGAATATAACTCACGGACTGGAAGGCTACTGCACATCTCAGCCGTTAAACCTGCACATAAAGAGCACAATAGAGCTGGTGCTATTAGAGTAGGATCCGTGTTGCTTTAAAGAGGATGAATTTAAACTTTGAGAAAGACATCACTGCTGAAATTGCTGAAATTGCACATACCAAATCAACCAGCTGCATGTGAATCACAACACAACAATATTTGATTTTAAACCAATTCTTGGTTTAAATCCCAGAATCCCACGAAGCTTGCAAATGACACAATCTAATTAAAAACAATGGAGAAATGTAAAACTGTCGAATCAAAGATGTTGACTGTGTATATAGAAACAACATTTTTTATGTTTATTGCATAATATGCATATACCAATATTGACGTAGTTTGAGAACATGGGCGGAGCTCTTTTCTTGATTCAGTTCTCTGATTGGTGGATATTTCCCTGCAGAATCATAGTTTTTCACTATGAATTCCACTTTTAAACATGCATATTTTTTTAAAAAAAAGTGACTGATGGCTTGAAGAAAAGCGTATACCATTGATTTGCAACCTCATAGTTCACAGAAAGCCAGTTTTTAACAGTTTTTAAGGTGGAGAAAATGAATGGGATTTTTACATCCGGGAATGGCTGTTGCACTAGTTGTCCATGCAACTTCTATTCTAGTGGATTTTCCCAGTGTGTTAAAGCTTTGGCCCATTCAAACGGTTGCAACACCTGCTGAGGCCATTAAAGGGGCCAAACCTCAGCGAGAAATAACACATGACTGGAAAACAACACCTGACCCTTTCCTCTGGGTGTTCAAAATCCGGGTAAGCGATTAAACCCAGAGCTAACACGTTACTGAGAATCACTGACAGAAACTCCAAAGCAAAGACAGCAGAAGTGAGCAAAAGCCGAGACTACATGCCGTCCTCTGCGTCAAAAACAAACAAGAGAACAAACCCAAAAGCCCAGCGCTAATGGAATATGCCTGTGGCGCTCTCCAGCATCAGAGCCAAAATATGTCAGAAGTAATTACGGTTTGCAGGGCAATAACAAGTCATTTGTGGAGTAATTGTATCCACACCCAGGCAGTGCATTCCACTATCAGCAGCTTTCCATAGCATCAAATACAGCTCATATGAAGTACGGCAAGCATAGATACCTACAGCGCAAACAGGAACATACAAAACATGAGCCCTGTGGGATGCAAGCATACAGTAAATAAAACTTTTCTTCCAAAACCTAGTGAGATGTCTCCAAAGTCAGCATCTCAACCAAGATGGAACCTCAAAAGTTACTTCGGATTCATTCTAAAGTACATAAAAGTAAATACTTGATATTTGTAGGCCAACCCATAAGTGTGCATCACTCTGGTTCCCTCGATAAAAACTCAATATTGGCTTTTGGATTATTGCAGAGAATGAGCTCTGTGGCCAACAAACGTTCATGATTCTTACACATTTTTTTTTTCATCATGACAATCTTCACAAATGAACACAACATTGAAGCCTAAATACAATTGTCAGAAGTCAAAAGCTAAACAGACTATAAATGAACTACACCACAATAATCACTTCTACATCACAACCAATAGGCTTCCGAACACTTTTAAAAACATTTTTTTCCTTAAAATTGAGTTAGAATAGCAATTATAAACACAACAAAGCTGTGAAAGAGACTTGTGAGTTGTTTTCTTGTTTGGTGTGATCAGTGTTGGGGGTAACGCATTACAAGTAATAAGAGTTACATATTCAGATTACTTTTTTCAAGTAACTAGTAAAGTAACACATTACTTTTTAATTAATTTCTTATTTTCAAAGAAGTAACGCCAGTTACTTTATTTTCCCATTTAATGACTGAGCTCTCCTGTCTGCATGTTGAGAGAAATTGAGAGTAAGTGGAGAATCAATGTGTGAGACAAACAAGTAAGCCCAGTAAAGATAGAGAAAATAAAGCAAAAGTAACTTAACGTGAAAAGTAACTAAGTAATGCAATATTGTATTGCGCTACTTTTAAAAGTAACTTTCCCCAATATTGGGTGTGATGACGTTTAATGTCCCCAACAAACTCTGTAGTTCAATTTAGTCACTTTTCATGTCAAGTAAAAGTTTTTGAAAATCAAAATGGGGTTTTACAGATGTTTACTGAGAGTTTGATGTTAGCAAATTGCTAAAATAACAACAAAAAGGCACATTCAACAACCGGGTTTAAAAAAAAGAAAGCAAATCTGCTTTAATAAAAATGAAACATTTGTTATTTTTATATTGTGCAGCAGTGGTTAAGTGGACCATGCTAACTAGAAAAACCTGGACTTTAAAAATAAAGGTGCTTCACGATGCCATAGAAGAACCTTTTTGTCTAAATGGTTCCATAAAGAACCTTTAACATCTGTTTCAAAAAAGGTTCTTTGAGATGAAAGAAAGTTCTTCAGATTGTAAAAAGGTAAGAAAGAAATGGTTCTTTAAAAAAACCTTTGACTGAATGGTTCTTTGCGGAACGAAAAATGGTTCTTCTATGGCACCGCTGTGAATAACCTTTTAAGCACCTTTATTTTAAAGAGTGTTCTTGGGAAAACATCAAGAACATCAAGAAAACAAATATAGCTTGGGAAAACTATATTTAATAATAGCTTTTTCAATCAGCAATTTCTCTGAGTCCTAACTCATATTTGCAATGCATTCTGCCGTTAGAATTCGGCCTAAATGCGGTGGCTTACCTTTTTGAACAACCTTCAAGTTGGGAGCGCCTATGATGACTTAACATGCCCGTCTGAAACAGAGCAAATGACTCCTTAACATTACACACTGTCATTAAGTGTCTGGTTGTCATGACTTGTTTACTAACCACTTTCATGTAAATGTCAAGAGTTTCATTTGGCTCAGCAATGGTTCTGCTCATGAGTGTAATTATTATTATACATAAAGCAGCAGCACTTCACAGAGTTCAAACTTTGAAGACCCTGTTCATAAATATGGGCAGCATAGGATCTTTTCATCTCAATACTGAAGCCGGTGCCAACCGCAGTAAAGCGTGTCGCTCCAGGAAAACGTCTGGAATGATAGAGTGCAGATTCCGCTGTAATTCTGCTCCAGATGATGGAGGAGTAGATGGGGATCATGCTGGGCTGTAAATCGCTGTCAGACTGACTCCACGAGTGGCTCCAAAGGTTCAGCGCACATCAGTACGTCGTTTCTGTGTCAGCTGACGGGCAGCGGATGGTGCAACCGGCTTCGTCTAGACAGAGGATACAGCAAATGTCAGCTTTCTGAAGAAATTCCAATGCACATGTAAACACACAGTACACAAACAGATCAGTTTTGGTTAGACATGTTAAGAACATTTTGCTAATGTTCCCATTAAGTTAAAAATATATATATATTTTCTGAGTTCTCAAAGCTTCTTTGTAGATGCTTTAGAAACTTTTTTTCTTGGTTATGCAGATGTTAAGGGAACATTCCATTTGATTGTTTTTCAAACATTATGTGAATGCTACTTTTGAGTGTTTTCTGAATATTCTAAAACAAGTAGTAACATTTAAAAAAAAAATATTAGTTGAACTAAAACATTTCAAAATAAGTTCCCTGAGCTATGTATTAATAATGTTTTTGTGCTAACATTTTGCGAACATAATTAAAGACTTTGAATGAAATTTCTATTAATGTTACTGGAAAAACATTTGTTCATGACTTTGAGAGAATCCCAACTAACAAAAATATGTTTTAAGAACACTTTGCTAATGTTCCCATTAAGTTGAAGGAATTATTCCTTAATGTTCACTGAACATTTAAAATGTTTATTTATTTATTTTTTTAAACATTTTATTAAAAAAAAACAAAAAAAAACAACAACATTAAGGGAACATTCTATTTGATCATTATGCAGACATTATAGGAATGTTACTTTTGAATGTAAACAAGTAGTTACATTTAAAAATGATTCAAAAACGTTTAATAAACAATGTATGAATAATGTTTTGAGAACACTATTAAGGACCAGATAACTTTGAATGAGTGTTCTATTAATGTTACTTAGAACGGACTTCAACTTCATCTGACAACTTTTCTAGTCTTTCTTTAAAAACATTTTCCCTTAAAACTTGTGTTAGAATAGTTTGCGAGAGTGATTCTAAACACAATGTGAAAATGACTAGTAAGTAGTTCCCCTTCAGGAACTCGAGCTGCGTCAAACGCTTTGGGAACGCCTTCAGCGAGACATGCTTTGAAACATCTGTGTAATCCAAGCCGATGGATGGGAGCAATGTCACGGGGTGACGGGGTGACGTGTGACCAGGAAGCTATAAAAGCATGTGAGGTGGATACACCAGCAGCTTCTGTTATTCAGCGAAGCACTCGGTGTGTGTATGTCTTATTTACCGTTGTCTGCCACGTTCACAAACAATAAAGCCATCCCAAATGCTAAGTCCAAGTCATATAAGGGTGGTGATAAAAGTAAACAGCAGTTTAGGCTGTGTGTTCCTCCTTCCTTGAGGGAGCTGACTGTCCGCAGGGCTCTCTTTGAGGGGGGATCTCATGGAGGGAATGGAGACTGGTGAGTCCCTTTCTCCTTCCTCTGCCGTGCGATCCAGCGCCACCTCCCAGGGCTCGGAAGCACTCTTGGACGGAGCGGTTTCTTCCCCAGGGAGAGCGCTCAGCGCTCAGATTGTCGTCCTCTGAGGAGGGGGACGATGGCAAGAGTGCCGATGTACCATCCCAGTCTGCACAGCATGAGGAGCTTGTGGAGGTTATTATAACTCGCGCTGTGGCCAAGTTAAATCTTGAATGGGCCACCGATTAGCAGGCTGAACCCTCAAAGAGCAAAGTAGATGCAAAATCTTTTTTCCCCGATCTCCATTCTGAGGTTTCGAGATCGTGGGGAAGACCGTATTTGGTCCGCCTCTTTAGTCCCTCTCTCTTTGATTATAGTAACGTCTCGGGACTACATGAGCGCAGTTATAGAGTGATGCCCCGGGTTGAACAGATGCTCGCGAGCTATCTGTCTTCCGGTGTGGCATCGTCCCTTAAAGCCCCAGCACTGCCCACCAAACCACTTCGTACTACATCAACGCTGGTGGGTACAGAGGGTACAAGGCAGCAGGTCAGGCTGGTGCTTGTTTACATACCATGGCAGTTTTACAAGCGTACCAAGCAGACCTGCTGAAAGAGGTCTATGTCAGCCCTAGTGGCCGCGGAGAGGCATTTATGGTTGACCCTGTCAGATATAAAGGAGAAAGACAGGGTCTTCCTCCTCGATGCTGCGCTTGTGCCTTCTGGCCTGTTTGGCGATGCCGTCAACTCCGTCGTCGACGGGTTTCAGGAGGCTCGCAAACAAGCTGCGGGGTTTCAGCAGTTCTTGCCTCGCCGCACACTAGCTCAGCGCGCTGCCAGCCGTCCTTGCTTCAGGGCACAGCGGTCTCCAGCGAGTGCACATCGCAGAGTCCGCCCAGAACCATAGTGGCTCTGGGGGGCCTACTACCTCTGAGGAGGTCTCCTATTACACCGGAGGTCAGTCTCGAGAGACTGATTCCCTTAGTAGATTTTCTGGCAGCGTGGAAACTTCTCAAAATGGGTCCTGCCGCCTGTAGAAAGAGGTTACAGAATTCATTTTGGTTCTCCTCCGCCTTGTTTCAACGGGATCGTTTCCACTGTGGTGGGTCCCGATCAGGCTCCGGTTTTAGAACAAGAAGCAAATATTCTGCTGAGGAAGGAGGCCATCGAGGTGGTCCCTTCTCTTGAAAGAGAATCTGGGTTCTATAGCTGGTACTTCATTGTTCCGAAGACAAATGGGGGGTTCCGTCCGATTTTAGATCTGCATCAGCTGAACCACTCAGTCATGCGACTGAAGTTCAAGATGCTCATGATCAAACAGGTCGTGTCTCAGATCAGGTCCGAAGACTGGTTTGTCACGATAGATCTAAAATATGCATATTTCCATGTCTCCATCCTTCCTCAGCACAGGAAGTTCCTGAGGTTTGCTTTCAGGGGCGAAGCTTACCAATCTCGGGTTCTTCTGTTTGGCCTTGCACTCTCACCCCAAACTTTCACGAAGTGTGTGGATGCTTCTTTGGCTCCACTGCGACTCCAGGGCATTCACATACTAAATTATATCGATGATTGGTTGATTCTAGCTCAATCAGAGCAGATGGTGGTGCGACATCGAGATGTCGTTCTCACCCATATGAAAGAGTTGGGGTTAAGACTAAATGCAAAGAAAAGTGTGCTTTCTCCATTACAGAGGACCGCTTATCTGGGCATGGTGTGGGATTCGACCACGATGCAGGCACAGTTGTCTCCTCCTCGGATCGAGTCGATCCTCACTGCAGTTGCGAGAGTCAAAGAAGGCCGGTCACTCACTGTAAAGCAGTTTCAGAGACTGCTGGGTCTGATGGCAGTTGCGTCCTATGTGATACCTTTTGGCCTGCTGTACATGAGACCCCTACAGTGGTGGCTCAAGACCAACGGGTTTTCCCAGAGGGGAAATCTGCTTCGCATGATCATGGTCACGCGGTGATGCTTTCGTGCCTTAGACATGTGGAGGAAACCCTGGTTCCTGTCACAGGGGCCAGTTTTGGGAGTTCCTTGTCATCGTGTAACTCTAACGACAGATGCGTCCTTCACCGGTTGGGGTGTGGTCATGAGTGGCCACCCTGCCCGCGGTCTGTGGAGCGGCCACCATCTCACGTGGCACATCAACTGCCTCGAGATGCTGGCCGTATTTCGAGCACTGAAGTTCTTTCTCCCAGACCTGAGAGATCGCCATGTGTTGGTGCGCACCGACGACGTGTTGGTGAAACAAGCTAAAAATAGCATATGACATCACAAATCAATTTGAATAGTTCATTGAGTCTAATTTATTGGCATGGAATTCATATAGAAACTTTTTTAATGCAATAGTTACATCTATAGCCTACATCAAAATAATATAGCCTAGTACAAATTCTTCAGGACAGTCAATAATACTCAGGTGGTAGATATTGTTAAGCATGTCACATTGTCTATGTTTTTTTAGTAATTAAATCCAAAAGCATTCATCAGTGATTGCACGTCAAAGGCAGGGACATGTTTGTGTGCATTTTATTTTGTGATTTCAGTGGAACGAACAGGACTGAAGTGCTCATCTACGCACGAGTCATTGTCACTGACAACAGCAGCAACAAGCATTCAGCGTGATTTAAAAAGCAACACATTTCAGCGGCAGATCACCTTTTATTTAACACAAACGAATTAAATTAATACTCTGCTACTCAACTAGAGATCTTTCATTTGGTACAGGTATGTCTGTACCACGAAATGTTTAAAAAAACTCACTTTTCAATGACATAGGAGTCGCATTTACAGGGGAATATCCGATCTGTCTCCTTACACGGCAGGCGCAAATGCACGTATCTGATTCATATCTGATTTATTTCCACATATGAATGAGGCCTGAAGACAATCAGAGAATATCAGAATCCATGAGATTTTTTCCTGCTTACACAGTGATGGGCCATATCCGATCTGTGCCACATGGGAGGAAAAACATCGGAATTGGGTCACTTGAACCATGCAGTGTAAATGCGGCCTCTGTAAACCTCCGTCTGAAAGAGGAGGTTTCAGATCGAGTTCTGACACTTAAGACTGTCTTCTTGTTAACTATCACATCACTGAAGAGAGTCAGAGATTTGCAGGCCTTGTCAGTGGCCCCCTCCTTCCTAGATTTTTGTGCCTGGCTTGGCCAAAGCTTTTCTGTACCCCAGGCAGGGGTACATCCCTAAAGTGCCCTCCTCAGTACCGCGGCCCATCGTACTTCAGGCGTTCTGTCCTCCTCCCTTTCGGGAGCCTGACCAGCAGAAGGAAAATTGCATATGTCCGAGCACTGGACGCATATGTCCACAGAGCTGCCATGTAGAGGAAGGCCGACCAGTTATTTTTTTACTATGGCCCTTCAAAGAGAGGTCTTCCTGCCACTAAGCAGACCCTCAGTAGGTGGATTGTTAATGCCATTATTATCTTCTGGCCTTCCCTCACCCTTAGGGGTCAAGGCTCACTCCACCCGAAGTGTGGCGGCCTCCAAGGCTGGTCTACGCCGCTCACCTTTGTCAGGTTCTACGACCTCAACATTCGTACTGCTCCTGGTTCTTCCATCCTTTTCACACACACTACACAGGGACTTGAAAGTCTGGCAGCATGGGCATCTTTTTCCCAAAGCGTTTGATGCAGCTTGAGTTCCTGAAGGGGAACGCCTCAAGGTTACATATGTAAACCTAGTTTCCAGAGGGAACGAGATGCTGCGTCTCCTGCCATACTTCCGCCATCCCTCAGTGCGCTTCCCTCATTCTCCAGAAGCTGCCACTGTCTCCACCTCACTTGCTTTTATAGCTTCCTGGTCACACGTCACTCCATCCGTGATGTCGCGCCCATCCATTGGCTTGATTACACACGTTTCAGAGCATGGTCTCGCTGAAGGTGTTCCCAAAGCGTTCGACGCAGCGTCTCGTTCTAGGGTTACATGTAACCCTAGTTCAGGGCACAGCGGTCTCCAGCGAGTGCACATCCCAGAGTCCGCCCAGAAACATTGTGGCTCTGGGGGGCCTGCTACCTCTGAGGAGGTCTCCTATTACACCGGAGGTGTAATAGGGTTACATGCGTAACCTTGAGACGTTTTCTTGTTTGGTGTGATGACATTTATTGTCTCAACAACCCAGTTAGACACTTTTCAGGACAAGTAAAAGTTTTTAAAAATCACAAGGGGTAATACTGATGTGTTCTTTGTCGTAAAATAAAAATATTTTGAGCTTGTGTTAACCACAGATCTTATTTCAGGCTTTTAATCAAAACCCATTGACATGTCTTTGAGAGAATCCCAACTAAATATATATTCTAGTAATGTTCCCATTAAGTTATGGAAATAGTATTTCTGAATGTTCTCTTAACATTCAATATGTCCAGTTTGTTGTGTTTGTTGATGTTTTCTTTGGTTGCACAAATGTTAAAGAAACATTCCATTGTATCATTTTGTAAACATTATGGTAATGTTACTTTTGAATATTCTCTGAACATTCTGAAACGAGCAGTAACATTTAAAAATTGTTACATGAACATCCAACTAAAAAGTTTTTCGGGAAAAAAATAAACAATGTGCGTGGTAATGTTTTGAGAACATTATTAAAGACCAGATAGACTTAAATTAACATTCTGTTACTGTTACAGCAAGAACATTTGTTCATAACTTTAAGAGAACCTCACCAGAACATTAGCCAATGTTCTGAAACTGTCCACACCTATATGTGTCAAGATGTTTTCTGCCTTTACTGCAAAAACAAATTCAGTGTCCAAAATATTTAGGTGATGCTCTTTCATGTTTTCCACACCCACAAATTTTCCATGGCTGGAGGAGTTAAAAAAAATAAGGAAGCTTGGTTGTATTATAAATATTGACGATTTTTCTTATGATTTAGCTGCACACACAAACTGATCCAAAGCATTTTATTGGCTGGCAGCGTGTATTAGTATGGAAACCCTCAATCAAGGATGTGGGAAATGTTGGAATTAGCTGATTTTCCAAACGTTCCACATGCACTGCAGAGTTTTCATGCTTCAGGTTTTTGACCCAGATCTCATCTAAAATTCACTATGAGTTCAACAATAAAGTAACCATTATTAAACAATTTCACAGGTGCAAGTGACTATATCCAAAAAATAACACCGGTACACTTTTTACTTTCAGAGAAACATTTTAGCTCATCTGACAAACTTTTAACTCCAAATAAAGTTTGACACCCATGTTTTCTTTGACTCTACTTAAAAACCAAGATCAGCTGCGCTTGTAGAGTCAGATCTTATCTGATGCTTTTGAAGTTTACTGTTTGGATTCAGTTATTTGGTGATGGAAAACATCTGCTGAGATCTGATCTCGCAGCACTGCCATAAAACTCGCATTTTACGCAGTTTGTTTGCTATATGGGAAAATTTATTGCGTTTGATTACATAAGACGCATTTCCAAAAAAAGAATGAGGTAGAAAGCAAGGTAGAAACCCAAGGAAAGACAGATTGTTTCTTCATGGTGTTGGCAGCGAAGCACAGCAGGGTTAGTTGGGTGGGTTGTGTTTATGGGTGGTACCTCGTTTTGTTCTGGAATGATGGAAGGCGTTCCTCAACCTTCTGCTGCTGCAGGGCCTTCTCAACACACAGTTAAGTTTATTGATGAAATTTATAAATCCAGCTAATATTATGTATTAATAATGTTTTTGTGCTAACATTTTTTGCGAACATTAATAAAGACCAGAAAACTTTGAATGAAATTTCTATTAATGTTACTGGAAAATTCCATTTGATCATTTTGCAAACATTATAAGAATGTTGCTTTTGAATGTTCTCTGAACTCTCAAAACACAAGTAGTTACATTTAAAAATGTTTCAAAAATGAACAATTGATAAATAATGTTTTGAGAACACTATTAAGGGCCAGACAACTCTGAATGAGTGTTCTATTAATGTTACATAGAATGGACTTCAACTTCATCTGACTACTTTTTTCAAAAACATTTTCCATGGAGGACCAAACCGGTTCTATCAAGGGGCGCAATGCGTCTGACAATATGCGTTGACTCTTTCATATTCTTGACTTTGCAGACTCTCATCCGAGCCCTTGTGCGTTTTTTTCACTTGATGCAGAAAAGGCCTTTGACAGGCTAGAGTGGAACTATATGTGGGCCGTTCTGTAATGTTTCGACTTCGGTGAACATTTCATTTCTATGATTAAGACATTATACCACTCACCTGCAGCATCAGTCTGGACTGGTAATATTATTTCCCCCCCGTTCCCTTTACAGTGGGGAACGAGGCAGGGATGTCTGCTTTCCCCCTTATTGTTTTGTTTATCTCTTGAACCCTTAGCATAAGCCATCAGGAAATCTGAAGTATCGATTAAGATTCATGATCATAATCATAGTATTTCATTGTACGCTGATGATATTAATCTTTAATCTAGGTACTTTAATAGTATTCTAGTTAAGGTCAAAAATGACATTCAAAGATGGAAGAATCTTAAAGTCTCTCTTCAAGGAAGATTCTCAACAGCTAAGATGAATTTGTTACCTCGGTTTAACTTTATTTTCTCTATGCTACCACTTTCTACCCCTCCAGGTTACTTTAAGGAGATCAACTCTATAATTTCTCATTTTATCTGGAATGATAAATGCCCCAGAATCAAATTGACCACATTATAACATCCTAATCGTGCAGGAGGACTGGCTGTACCAAATTTTGAATGATATTAATGGTCGTTCCAGCTTAAGGCTCTTCGTAATTGGATTGATCCTCAATCGAAAGTTTCATGGAGTGTGGTTGAAGCTGACAAAGTTAAACCGAATAGACTCCAACATATGTTATTTACTGGCACAGGAAAAAAATGTGATAGTTATAAATTTGGTCTGGCTGTGGCTAATTCTATTAAAATCTGGAAAACAGTTGAACGTCTGATAGGAGGACCCTTCAAATTTTGTAACAGTACACCTTTATGGCACAATTTTAATTTTGTATGCAGAAATCATCCATTTTTCCAAGCTTCTTGGTCTTCTTTAGGCATAAACACTTGTGGTGATATATACAGGGCCTCTGTTCATTTCAGACATTAAGAACCAAATTTTGTTTACCAGCATCCGCATATTTTGTCTTTCTTCAATTACGTTCTGCTCTCAAAGTGTATGGAGTTCCTTGGGCATCTCCCATTTCCTCTCATCCTATGTGGGATTGGATTGCACCATCTTCTGGTCGGCCATCTGTTTCCTTAATATATAATATAATTATTGATTGCATTACAAAACCTCTTTCTATTCAATCTATTTGGAATTGGGAATTATCTGACCTTAATTTATCTGTCGACTGGGAGAAAGTGTGGTTGAAATTCAGCTTAACATCTAAAAACTTGGCTCATCGTATTATTCACTTCAAAGTCATTCATAGAGCATACATAACTCCTTACAAAAGATTCAAAATGAAAATATAACCAAATTTTAACTGCCATATATGTAATACTGCATCATCAGGTACTTTTCTTCATATGTTTTGGGAGGAGTGTCCAATCGTCATTAATCTATGGACACATGTAAACCTGGTTTTATCCTCCTTGCTACAAATTTATTGCTTTGCTAACCCAAGTTTGTGTCTTCGTAATGATGATTCTGGTCTCTGTATAAGCTTAATACAAAAGAGAATGTTGTTTGCTGGTTTTACAGCTGCGAAGAAGGCAATAATACAGAACTTGTTTACACCGCACACGTGTGGAAAAACATATTGGATCCATAGCCTCCTGAAAATAGTGACTTGTGAATGTACAGCAGCGCGAATTAATGGGGCCACGCCCTCTACTATTGATGCTTGGCAGTGTTTTTCCTTCAACATACTTGATTATATAAAGGGATGACTTGTTTTGTTTTTTCTTTTTTCCCTCACTCTCTCTGTTCCTTTTGACTGGACTTTTTAAAGTATTGATTATATGTCTGTTGTTTAGTTTTTTGTTGTTTTGAATGGATGTTGTGATGTTGTGTGTGAAAAAAAAACAATAAAAATTTGATTAAAAAAACAACAAAAAAACATTTCCCTTAAAATTTGAGTTAAAAGTTACACAAATGTTAGAGCAAAATGTTCTTAGAGTAATGTTTATTGAACAATGTTATAACTTGATTAATATTTGATATGCGTTCTCATAACGTTGAGAAAACATTCTTAGAACAACATTCTTAAAACGTTGTTATAATCTTACTTATAACCTGCGTGATCAATGTCCTAAGAAACTTTTTTATAACCTTTACAGTGCTGCCAACTAAGGGAAGCTGCTAAAGGAAGGTCAATTTGTTGCTAAAAGTTGCTAAATGACATTGTGATGTCATTGCATGATGATGTCATTACATAATCACAACACAAAATTGTGTCACTGCACAGTCTACTATGTTAATATGAAGGAATTTTCTATACTGATTTTTAAATTGTAAAAATAAATTGTAAATTGTATTGTTTTCGGGTTACAGGGTTACAAAGGATAATGGATAATGGGTGTGTCTTAGAAAATTACTAGTAGCTTTTCCATTTTTCTAGATATTTTTGTTACAGTGTACTAACTTATCAACAATCGCAGGTACAAATCAACACGGTGTATCATAAATAAACTATTATTATTATTAAATTTAACAATTGGAAATCGCAGTTAATTTAATTCATGTGATGTGTGCACTCCTAGGCATCTTTGGTTTCCTCTTTTTGTGTAATTTAGTTGGAAAATGTGTTCTTTTTTATTGTTTGAGTCACTTAACTTAAGTTGCTAAGTTTCCAAATAAATTTTAAAAATATAGCTAAATTTGTTGCTAGGTGCTTTTGGAAAAAAAGTTGCTAGGGTAGTCTGAAAAGTTGCTAAATTTAGTAAAATTAAAATTGCTAAGCTGGCAACACTGAACCTATATTACAATCACAACAAGAAACATTTTTAGAATTAAAAAAATAAATGTTAAAATAACATTACATTTCGGGTGAAAATAAAGTCACTGTAAGAAAATGTTTTTGTAATCTTTAAATACCGTTATAAATATCACAACAAGAAAACTGGACATTTTAATGTTTTTAAAATATTTAAAAAATCAAATCAAATAATGTATCAAATGCATCAAAAATATTGTTACATTTTGGGTAAAAATAACATTAGTAGAATGTTGTAAGAAACATTTTTGTAACCTTTAAATAACATTATAATCATGACAAGAAATATGGACATTTCAACGTTTTAGGAACATTTTAAAACAATGTTCCCACAACGTTTTTATAACCTAAATGTGTCATCTGGGAACGAGCCATACTAAATGAATACATCACAAAAAGCCTTGGCAGAAAGAGCATGTGCTTCTCGTTACTGTCAAATGTTATTTCATGCAGTTTAATATTACATAACATTTGCCTATTCACTGCTTGAACATGTAATCATGTGCTTTTGATGGGAAAACACATAATAAACATCCTGTTTTTATTGTTTCAACTCAATTTGCACTGAAGAATAGTGTTTGCTGCTCTCTAGATGGTCATTTTACAAACAGTCATATGAAGGATTCTCAGGCCGGATTCCTCGCGCCGTCATTAGGAATGGAATTCTGCTTCCTGAAGAAGGGAAAAAGCTTGTAAATGTCTGGGGGTGTAATAAGATCCGCGTGAAATGCGTGTGAGACAAAGCCTGACCAAAACTGCAGGCATGCTGGTGCCCTGCTTCAAACGACTCGAAAACACACTGGAAAAATACAAATGTTTCAGTACTAAATTGTACTTAATAAGATTTTATTATTTTCAGCTCTTGTTCAACTTGGACTAGTAAACAACCTTCCAGAACGCTATAGCAACATGCTAAAAAATCACTCAGAACACCATTTGAATGAATATTTGTTTCTCTGTTTAATACATCATAGATAAGATGGGGACTCGGGGAACTCTGGGTGGTCAGAATGGCATGTTGGGTGTGTCCGGACAAAAGAGGATGAAAAGAGAGAAGAAGGGATGAAGATCGTCTGGAGAGAGCTGTTTCTCACGCCGGTGGCCTCATGTTGGTCTGGCACAGGAAATGCCTGCGCTTGTTGCGGATCCACAGAGATTCCACTTCCTGTAGAGGTTTAGCAGAGAGTAGCAGCGGTGTCTGACTCCACACCTTCTGACTCCTCTTTAAAGGGTTAGTTCACCCAAAAATGAAAATTAGCCCATGTTTTACTCACCCTCAAGGCATCCCAGATGTATATGATTTTCTTCTTTCAGACGAATCTAATCAAAATTATATTAAAAATTATCCTTGCTCTTCCAAGCTTTATAATGGGAATGTTTCTGTTCAACAGTCCAAAAGAAGTCAAATAAAGTGCATCCATCCATAATAAAACATGCCTCACACGGCTCCAGGGGGTGAATTAAGGCATCCTGTAGTGAACTGATGCATTTTTGTAGAAAAAAAATAAAATCTATACACTGCAAAAAAAAAGGCTTATCTTCCTTGTTTCTAGTCAAAATATCTAAAAATTCTTATAAATTAAGGTGCATTTATTAGATAAGTGACATAAAACATTTAGTCTTGTTTCCAGGGGAAAGAAACTAAATGAAGTGCATTTTTCTTAAAATAAATAAAATTATCTGCCAGTGGGGTACGTAAAATATTCTTAAAACAAAAGCATTTTACTTTTCACCGGAACGGCAGTGAGAGAAAAGTGTTTATAACGTTTGAAATATGGTTAGAATAAGTTAATTATAATAAAATAAATCAGAATTTAAGCCCCACCTTCTATTTACATGTTGTTAAATATTCTGATATTATTATTGAATATTTCTGAATATTCACCCAGTGTTATTTTAGTATCAATATACTATTGTAGTTTTTAATGTTTTGAATTATTATTATTTTTAATTTTCTGTTTTCGTTTTAATTTTATTCAAAGTTTTAGAAATTTTGTTGTGTGTTTTTGTTATTTTTTGATATAGTTTGTATAATTTTAGTATTTTGAATTGTTTTTATTTTATATTTTCCTTTTTTTGTTTTAATTTTAGTTTGCATTTACATTAGTAATTTATCATTTAGCACATGCTTTTTCAAAGGGAGACAGAAGCATTTATTTCCCAAAGTATAGATAGAAATAGAAATAGAAATAGAAATAGAGAGTTTCAGCAATTTTGTTGTGTTTTTGTGGGTTTCTTACATTTTAAAAAATGTTTATATTGTTTTGATTAATTTTAATTTCAGTTTTAATTGTAGTTATTTTAGTATTTCAACTTAAACTATGACAATTATTTAAAAAAAAATGACAAAAGAAATGACAATTAGAGGTGTTGACTTGCAACTAACTAAAATAAAACAAGTAATATAAGTAATAAAATAAGTAATTTTTAAAATATTTTATTTCAGTTACCATTTATTTTAAGTTAAAAAAAGTTAAGTTTATATATATATATATATATATATATATATATATATATATAGTTTTTGTTAACATCAATAACCCTGATTCACCGTCATGTAATTCCAAACTCATATGCTGTTATTTTTCTGTGGAATACAAAATTTATTTTTATGAATTGCATTTCCAGACAACAACAACTTTAAAGTGTCAAGCTCCAAAAATAACAAAAAACCCACATAAAAGCACCATAAAACTTTCATAACATGACTTGTGCTCTACATTTTTTTTTTCATACAGATTAAAAAAATACCCTAGTAAAAAAGTAATATATTTAAAATACATTTATTTCATACTAAGTGTAGTTCAAATCTATTAACATATTTGACAGAAATAAAAATGATAGTTAAACTTTATTTGGAGTACTACTTGTGCACAATGCACATTTCTTAATATTAAACTTAAAATGTCACTATTTATGAGGATTGTGTGATCTTTGAATAATATTGTCTTTAAATGCAAAATATTTAAAGAGTACTTAAAGTACACTTGCAATAGTTCCACTTTAGGACAATGAAATATACTTCAGTATATCTTTAGTTTTACTTCAGCGCTACTTCCACACAACTAAGCGCAAAATTAGTTGTTCCAGTTTTGCAGAGTTTAAGTATAATAGTTTAGTAGGCTACACCAAAAGTACAGAAGCAGCATATTTTTACAAAAAGTACAATATATGTAAATGCATTTGGAGTATACTTAGCATGAAATTAATGTATTCCAAAATACATTTTAGTATATTTATTTTTCACTATGCATCAGGATTGTCGTCATTAGAGCTTGACAGTCATGGTTACTACGAAAGGAAACCCGGAGGGTGTGTAAACAATGTTGTATCTAATAACACTGAAATTCTAGCATGAATATCAGTGGAGACGAATGAACATACTTTTTGGGGAGTTTTCCTGGTGAAGAAGTTTGACCGCATTCCCATGAGCAGCCGCACACGTTGTGATTAAGAGTCAAGGGCCACACACGCTCATGACCTACTGTTCTGGCCCTCAGTGCACTTCAGAATCTCACCGTCTAACACACACACACACACACACACACACACACACACACACACACACACACACACACACACACACACACACACACACACACACACACGCACACGCACACACACACGCACACACACACACACACACACACGCACGCACGCACGCACACACACACACGCACACACACACACACACGCACACACACACACGCACACACACACACACGCACACACACACACACTCTCTCAGTGTAAGAGGGGCTTCCTCGGCGTGTGGTTTGTTTATGCTGGACGGAGGCCACGTCACGTCTGAAATAATAGGTGTGACACGTAAAGACAAACACATTGATTCCCGCTGACTGTAGGGAAGGTGTTTGTCCGAGCGTGATCAAAGGATGACCTGATATTCCCCTGCTATTCATCAAATGCTGTCTTATTTGTGCAGGATAGAATCAGAACTGAGATCAGAATTATGTCAGTGTTTAATAACTGAAGATGGTCAATATACTGATATCAATTCAAACAACTGAGAAAAAGAAAGGAGCCCAGCTAATGCAATGTTCTGGCCATTTTCTTTTAAAGTTATGAACAATTATAACATTAATAGAAGTTATTTGGTCTTTAATAATGTTCTCTCAACATTAGCACAAAACATTATTTATACATTGTACATGAAATTATTATTATTATTATTATTTTTCCCCCATAAATGATTTGGACATTTGTCTATCATTTTTTAAATGTTTCAGAATGTTCAGAGAATGTTACATTTACAAAATGATACAATGAAATGTTTCCTTAACGTCTGCATAACAAAGAAAACACTTTTCACTAATGTTCCCATTGAGTTATGAAAACATTATTCCTGAATGTTCTCTGAATGTTCAAAATGTCCAGTTTTTTAATGTTTTATAAAGTTTTTTTTTATTTTCTTTTGATATTATATGAATGTTAAGAGGACATTGTATCACTTTGCAAACATTATGGACACGTTACTTTTGAATCTAAACATTCTGAAACAAATAGTAACATTTAAAAAATGTCATCCAACTATAAAACATTTCAAAAACGTGAATGAACATTCTATTAACGTTACTGTAATAACTTTGAGAGAACCTTGCCAGAATGTTCTGAGATCGTTCCCTGCAATATGACCTAAAATGCCTATGAATATTAATGAATACTAATAGGATAGTAATCAAAAATAACTCTCGCCAAGTGCCAAATGCAGATAAAAAACAGCAAGTAGATAATACTCATCAGTTTAATTGTAGGAATGGTTGTTTGACCCTCACTGATGTAAATGAAGTGCGTGATTCAAATCAAAGAGCAAGAATATTTACTAAAGAAAATATAGCAAATATTGCAAAATACAGTTTTATGGCTGGTAAGGAATATTTATATGTAATGTTTTCAGATCCGCTGGCAGGTGTGGCAAAAAGTTAATTTTAGACATTGCACATAATGACAAGGTAAATGTGTTTCCCTTACAGATGATTTCACATTGTTTTGTCATAAAATGATCAAGTGCATGTTAATTATTGTTCCCGCTCGAGATCTCTAGACTACATGGCAGTTTTAACGCAGATTACTGGAAAATCGTCTCATTTTTCTCTCAGTGTGACTCACACAAACAGTCTGGAGCAGCAGGTAGCCAAAGAGAGCGTCAGCTGACAGATCATGTGACCGGCCAATGTGTAAACATTCTGTATGGAGGTCACGCTGAGCCTTCTCATCCATCCTCACGCTCGCTCCAAAACAACACGTTCCCATGGGAAACCCATCATCGGGAACGACTGTAAATAGGTGAATAAAGTGGGAGCGTGTAATGACTAAGAGCTGCTGTCATCGACTGGACCAGAGCATTACTGATGTTTTCTTCAGCAGGAGTTTAATTGTGTTAACATTTACTCTGGCCCGCTGCTCAAGTGTGCCGCTCAGATGTGATTTTAACAGAAAAAAGCATCGATCCGCGGCCGGCTGTACAGAAAACACTTGCAGATGAAATGCTTGTAAACTTTCTGTCCGTGTAATAGTGCTAAAGACTGAATATTACAGAAAACAAAGCAGAATATTCAGTTCTCATCTAGTTTACGTGCTAAAAGTGTCTTTTACAACTAAGCAGCCAGTTTTTTAAAAAGGGAATTTATGGTTTTATTCATCGGGAATGCATTAAATTGAATAAAAGTGAGAGTAAAGACATTTATAATGTCACAAAAGATTTCTGTTTCAAATAAATGCTGTTCTTTTGAACTTTCTATTCATCTGTGAATCCTGAAAAATAAAATGCATCACAGTTTCCACAAAAATATTGTGCAGCGCAACTGTTTTCAACATTGATAATAATCAGACTTTTTTTTTTTTTTTGAGCAGCAAATCAGCATATTAGAATGATTTCTGAAGGATTGTGTGACACTGAAGACTGGAAATACAGCTTTGATCACAGAATTAAATTACATTTCAACAGATATTCACATAGAAAACAGCTGTTTTGAATGGTAATAATATTTCACATTTTTTCAAACCATATTTTTGATCAAATAAATACAGCCTTGGTGAGCAAATAAAATACATCTTTTAAAAACATCTTAAAGACTTTTATTCTGTACTATGCCAAATCCTGCTCTTAATTAGTATCTTCATCTTGTTTTTCAGTCAAAACATCTATCATACAAGATACATTTACTCAAATACTAATAAGATCATGTTGGAGTTCTTCACTTTTTCTCTAGTCAGGCCATTTTGTGCAGCATTTCTTTACAATTTCCCTAGTTTCAGAAGCAAAGGGGTTAACTAGATTACAGTTCAGCGACTTGGCTTCCTGTCCTTTATAAAGTACAGCATCAGAGATTGACATCAGGGCCGAGCTGAAGGAAGACGTCTGGGTGGGGTGAAGCACAGAACAATCGCTCGGTCCTGCCCAGGAAGAGCTGGCCGTCTCAGAGACCCTCGATGGAGAACCGGACGCGATTGTTGTCTTCTGCCAAGACTCTTCCTCTCAGGACACATGATTCGAGACTTCACACCCTCCGAGGCACGACGCCAACGCTAACACAGTGTTTGATCTCTATGAACTGGACTGATAAATGACTCGGAGGGAACATTTAGTAACTGCAGCCTTTGTTTGCTCTCTTATTCGAAACCGCTGTGTCAAAGTTATGAGCTTCTCAGGCCAGAAGAACTCTCATAAGACCATCTTATCATCCTTTGTTCTCTTACTTGTGCATTTTTAGGAAAAATCTTGATTTTTATTCATTTCGTTTGGTTCCAGTTAACAGGGAATGTTTCCAGAACGTTGTGGGAAGGTTATGAAACAAACGTTCTTCCAGTAATGTTAATAGAATGTTCATTCAAAGTTAACTGGTCTTTAATAATGTTCTCAAAACTTCAGCACTAAAATGTCATTTATACACTGTTTCATTTTTTCTGAAACATTTGCCTACACTCTTAAAAACAGAAGTGCTTCACGATGCCATAGAAGAACCTTTAACATCTGAAGAACCTTTCTGTTTCACAAAAGCTTCTTTGTGGTGAGGTCCTTCAGATTATAAAAAGGTAAGAAAGAGATATTTCTTTAAAGAACCTTTGACTGAATGGTTCTTTGTGGAACCAAAAATGGTTTTTCTATGGCATCGCTGATAAGAACCTTGTAAGCACCTTTATTTTTAAGAGTGTAACATGTTTTAAATGTATCTACTTGTTTCGGAACGTTCAGAGAACATTCAAAAGTAACGTTTCCATAACATTTGCAAAGTGATACAATGGAATGTTCTCTTAATGTTTGCAGAACCAAGAAAAAAAAGAGTTTTTAAAACATTTTGAAAACTGGGTATTATGAACATTCAGAGAATATTCAGAGATAACGTTTAACAGGAACGTTAGCAAAATGTTCATTGTTCAACAATGTGGAAATAGTTTAACCAAAAAAGTTGTCAAACTCCCAAAACCAAAGGACTAAAGGAAATAAAGCTGTAAATCAAACAAATATTTTGAAGTAGAAAGGCTGAAATAGCATTTTATTGTAAAATATACTTAAAATGTGTTACTTGCCATTTTTTTGTGATTATTTGTTAAGTTTACTAGCAATTGCAGATTGAAAATGTGAAAATTATTTATAAACTTTTTTTTGTTTAAAAATTACAGTAACACAAAACATTTATGTGCAATGCATTATAAAAGGGTTATTAAAGGGTATAATGTATTAGAATTATTCATAATGTGTGTTGTAATTCATTATATCTTATCTATATTTTAAAATGCATAGTGAACAATGGGGTTACAATTATTCAAGAGTATAAGGTGCATTACAAGGTATAATTCATGCATTAAAACTACATTTATAATGCATTATACATAAAGGCTTTAAGTAATGACTTTTGTGAGATCACCTGCGTTTTTTTCTAACCTCAGATTTATTGTTATCTCAGACAACAGGTGTCTTAAGGTCTAAACCTGCTCTTTCCGGTTCTCATGTTAATCTGAAGGCCAGGAGAGGTTTATCTTACTTAAACCAGCTTTACTGCGGAGGCCTGTTGCAGCCCTTTCTCCAAACATCCAGAAACTGGATCCATTAAACGGGGATTAGACGAGCGCGGAGCTAGTGTGACTCCAAGGACTTCAAGGGTCTAAACAGACGGAGGAATGCCATGAAGCGTCCCTGTGGGAGAGCGAAACGTCTGACCCCTCAGCGCGGCCCGTTCCTGTTAGACACGGACACATCTGGAGCAAAGAATGCCTTTGACGTACCTGTTCTGCTTCTGCAGGTGAAACCAGAGGAACGCTCAGGCATCTGGACTCTCTGCGGCGCAGGAAACAGGAAATGAACACATGCATTCAAGAATCTGGAGCAAGAATTTCACTTTGCTCTCAGAGAATAAACAAATGTTTCTTGTTTCAAGCGTAAATCTCACTGGACTTATGCTTAAACTAGAAAAACGGTATTTGAAAATTAGTTCTGTGACTGTGAAATAAAACTAAATTTAAGATTTTGCTTCAAGAATCTGGAGGAACACATGATTAAACTAGAAAAGAAAGCCTATTAGTTAAATTACATGTGTAAAATAAAGGCTTACCTCCTGCAATTTTGTTCTGCAATCTTGGAAGTTTAGATATGTAAAATATAAAAATATGTGCATTTGATATGTACCACTGCTGTGGCTTAATTACTGTATTTATATTTTTACAGTAAATAGTTTAAAATATGTACAATAT
>CM056140.1:1054873-1064873 GCA_029620275.1 Acrossocheilus wenchowensis
CTGTCTTCTATGTGAATATCTGTTAAAATGTAATTTATTGTTGTGATCAAAGCTGGATTTTTAGCATCATTACTCGATCCTTCAGAAATCATTCTAATATGCTGATTTGCTGCTCAAGAAGCATTTCTGATTATTATCAATGTTGAAAACAGTTGTGCCGCACAATATTTTTGTGGAAACTGTGATGCATTTTATTTTTCAGGATTCACAGATGAATAGAAAGTTCAAAAGAACAGCATTTATTCGAAATAGAAATCTTTTGTTACATTATAAATGTCACTTTTGATCAATTTAATGTATCCCTGATGAATAAAATTAATTTCTTATCAATCTTGCATTTGAACAGTAGTGTACATGTACAGTCAGACTGTTCCAGAACATAACATCTTCTGCTCATGTTAAAGATCCAGCGATTCCTTTGATGGCTCTTCAGGGATGAAGTCGTTCCAGATCAGCATTTCACATAAACACAAACATATTCTCAGTTCTTCTGAATGATGCTGGGTGCACTCGGGTGGTCTCTGGACCCTAATGAAGATGAAATAGATCAGTTCTGTGTTTCTGAAATGCTCTCAGATGGTTTTAATAAGCCACATCTGTGTCACACACACACATCACATTTTACTGACACTGCGATTTGGACTCGGTCACAAACGCCACGTCTGCTCTGACACACTTTCTTCTCTGTCTGTCCGCCTCTTTCCTCTGTCATTTATATTCAGAGTTTAATCTTTATCGCTCATAACGCAGTCAAGGCCGTTTTGACCTGGAAGAGATGCAAAACATTCTAAAAAATGCATAGATGTTAGTGAACTTTGCAAATGCTTTAAAACCCTGAAAATACGTACATTTTTTCCAGTTTTATTTATTTATTTTTTAAAATGTTTATATATTTTGTGTTCAGGTCATTTCGACCAGGGCATGTATGGTAGAACCATTAAGTGTTAAATGATTTATGAAGTTAAATGAGTGTCAAAAAGCCTTTGCAAAATACATTTGGTCTTTTCCCCATATCTCACACACTTTTGGGACTGAATTTTGTTGACAAACATGAATATATGTCTATTGATGAACCATTGCAGCATGAAAAATGTATCACTTTTTTGTTCATTTTTGAACAATCATTAGTTATGAATTCAAATGAATTTAATTCCATTCATTCCAGTGGTGTATAAATTTCACACAATGATATATATATATAAAAAAAAAAATATATATATATATGGTTCATGTGAAATTTGAAATTGCAAATGAGTTCTTAAATTTTAATTAATAAAAAATGGGTTAATACAGTAAAAACATGGTAATAACATGGTAACATTCCAAACTTTGAATGTTGCTGATCAGATACAATATGGTTTAGTTGAAAAAGCTATGACTGTTTTATAAAACAATGATTCTTCGGACCTGGAATGCGTAAATAATATACAGATTATGAATGTATTATAAGGGCTAAATTTCACTGTGTGAGAATTAAAAGTGATACTTCAGCCAAAAAAGTGATCATTCTGTCATCCTTTACTCTGCTTCGATTCGTTCCAAACCTGAATGCCTTTCTTCTGAGGAACACAAAAGATGTTTAGCAGAATTTAATGAAAAATGTTTGCAGACTTTGGTATCTTGCAAACCATCTTCTTCTTCTTCTTCTTCTTCTTTTTTCTTTTCTTGGAGAAACATGTAATTAATTACATTTTTTAAGCACTATCATATTTCCTTATTCTATAATATTACTCTTACATTATTTCACATCCTCCTCACTGTATATGCAGTCCTACAGTTTTTGCAATTGAAGGATTCTTGAAGATATTCTTACATTATTAAAATGATTTTCACCAAAGAACTGCACAGCTGGTCTCTCAGATCTCAGGATTGTGTTTTACTTGCACTTACACAAGTGTCTTTATAATTAATGAGCCCTCAACATCATCATTTATTTCTCATTGGCCTCTATGATAATAATGACTCTCATGTGCTCTTGTCCACCCACATGAGCCAACACTGCGCTCAGACACACGCCATGACATCACTTCACACACACACACACACACACACACACACACACACACACACACACACACACACACACACACACCACACACACCACACCACACACACCACACACACACCACACACACACACCACACACACACACACACACCACACACACACACACACACACACACACACACACACACACACACCCTCGCATGCTCCATGATGATGCATGAATAATGCTGAGTGAGAGAGCTTGATGGGGATTCCCAGTTATGATGTTTGTGTGTGTGTGTGTGTGTGTGTGTTTTGTGTGTGTGTGTGTGTGTGTGTGTGTGTGTGTGTGCTAGATTTGAGAAAAAAAAAGAAAAAAATCATTATTTTTCACTGTTTTGATGATATATATTCAATGTTTCTTCCAGGTGAAAAAAAAGCGAACTTCCGTAATATCAGAATCAGAATCAGAATCAGAATTAGCTTTATTCGCCAGGTGTGCGCAAACACACGAGGAATTTGTTGTGGTTTTAGGGTGCTCCTGGTACATACATACATACATACACATCTGACATGAGAACAGAAAAAACATTTAAATAGTAAGGCTTAACAATGGATAATAATAATAATAAGTATGAATCTGGATTTATGTACAGATTTGTGCATTATTTACTATATATACAGCTGTATAAATAAACAGATATGTATGTGTATTTACATAGTACTTGAGAAAGAGGCAGTAATTAAAGATGGAGAATGAATTACAGAACACAGGTAATGATCCATGTGTTAGCTATTTAAGCTGGAGATGGCATGGGGGAAAAACTGTTTTTATGCCTAGATGTTCTAGTGCACAGAGATCTGTAGCGTCTGCCTGAAGGGAGAAGTGCAAACAGGTTGTGTCCGGGGTGAGCGGGGTCTTTGATGATGCTACCTGCCCGTTTCTTCACTCTGGAGTTGTACAAGTCCTGAAGGCTGGGCAGGTGCACACCAATGATCTTTTCTGCTGTCCTAACAGTCCGTTGAAGTCGTCTTATATCTGATTTGCTGGCTGACCCAAACCAGACAGTTATGGAGGAGCACAGAACCGACTCAATAACAGCTGAATAAAACTGTTTCAGCAGCTCCTGTGGCAGGTTGAACTTTTTCAGCTGACGAAGGAAGTACAACCTCTGCTGGGCCTTTTTCACGATGGAGTCAATGTGAGTGTGAAAAATGTGTGAATGTGAAAAAAATATACTGAAAGTGCTCTATTTTCACGCACTAATTTTGTACTCAATATACTAAAAATGATTCTTTAGTACTTATTAAGATAATCTAAAGATCATCTAAGTGTATTTATAAATGTATTTAGTCAGCACTCATAGTACACGAACTCATCTAGTATACTCAAGTGTACTACAAGTGGTAACTATATACATTTTTAAATACAGAGATAGTATGTTAAAAGTGCATTTTAGTTTATATTCATGGTGTCCCAAAACAGCACAGTTAAGTACATTTAGGTGATCTTAAGATTATCTTATGAAGTGCTAAAGAATAATTTTTAGTATATTAAGTACAAAATTAGCGAGCACTTTAACTATGGAAGTGTACTTTTTTTTTTTTTTTTTCTTTTCTTTTTTTTTTTTTTTACCTGGATTCATATATATATATATATATATATATATATATATATATATATATATATATATATATATATATATATATATATATATATATATATTATTTTTACTATTTTTTTTTTTAATACAGAATCTAAAACACAAAAAAAAAAAAAAAAAATTGCTTTTGTTTTTGAGTATCATATTTGATCCATCAGGCTTTTATGGCCCATATAGTAAGAATATGCAAAAAAACCCAAAAAAACAAAAACAATGTAAATGAATGAGATCAATGTATGAATGTAAATCAATGAAATCTTTATAAGAGTGCAGCAGATACTGACATAAAAGATCTAAACATCAGTCGTCACTTTATATCTCCAATAATCTGTTTTAGTAAGAGGAGATTGAAATGATCCAAACACAGTATAATGCAACGCAATGCTGATTGAGAGATGAAGAAATAATCGCTCCTCAGAAGATGTGAGATGTTTTGGAGGCTTGTGAAGATCATTCCTCCGCTGAGGAACAGTGAAAGTAAAGCTCCTCAAAAGATCCTGATGATCAGATTTGAGACGCACTGATTTTTCTATAAAAAAAGATTGATGGAGAATCAAGTAAAGCTGAGCTGCTTCAGTCCAGTAAGTGTTCATCTGGAAACATGACTGCAGTTATTCTGACTTTTACTTGATCAAAATCAGTCAAGAGTTGACATGAGAAGCAGCAGCTGAAGCTGGACGTCTGTACAATTACACTAAAAGAGCTTTTACTGGAGAAAACACTCTAAACTATCAATCAGAGACAGAAGACATGGAGAAGTTTGATCATGATGATCATTTAGAGGCTATATATCAAATACAATACAGCAGGCTTTATAGGGTTAACGGCAATAACATACAGTAGAAATCAGACTCAGCACCTGCAGAAATCCTTCATATTTGACCTCCATCTCTCTGTCAAACCACTAACCCATCTGTGAACGTTTGGAGGTTTTCTTTACCCTTCAGCAGTTTCTCTTTCTTCTGTTGGCTGGTTCACTGAGGACAGATGAACGTCTGCGTGACCTCTTCACGTTACGCTTCTCGCTGGCGCTGCAGATTCGACCGAAATCTGGAAAACCAAACTCTGTTTTAGCTCTATTTCTGCTGGATTTGGTATGTATAGTGTATGCGCTTTGTACAAATGCAATGTGCAGATGACTTACTATAGTTCTGGCTCTAAATTCTGATTGAAATGCGTTTGGAGCTGACTACAGTTTCTATAGTAGTACAGGTGACCTGGAAAACTCTTTCTTGATGCATTATTTGACTTCCAAATCATTTGCACTTATACTGTGCTATATAATATAATACAGTATTGCTGTTGCTTCCTGTTTTCTGTGCCATGATTATGTATTTGACTCAGCTGAAAATAAAAATCTTGAGGTGGTTTGCTGGTCTATCTGGTTTTCCAGACTGACCATCTGACCCCGAGTGCCCCAAACCCCATTAAAACCATCAAAACCAACCCGTCTGGTCAGGCTGGAGAACAACTAACCACCTCAGGCTGGTGTAAGCTGTTTCAGGAGGGAACAGTAATGCTGTAGACATACAGAAACCTAAATTAAAACCATATTTATGACATAATTACTGGATTTCCCCTCAATGAATTAAACATACTTCATGAGTTGACAATAATTTATCATTTCATACCACTGTTTTTAACCTGCACCCCATTTAGTTCATAATATTTGTTATCATTAAAATAAAATAAAAATACAATAACATAAAATAAAATAAATAAAAATAAACTATAAAATATTTTTGTTACTTAAAATAACATTAAATTAAATTTAAAAAAAAATATATATATTAAACATTTATTTTATTTTAGCTAGTTGCAACATTTCTCATTTTTTAACTAAAATTAAATAAAAAAGTAAAATAAAAAAAATATATAAAAAACAATAAATATTACAAAATCACACAACAAACTTAAAAACAGAAAAAATAAGAAACGGAAAATATAAAAATAAAATTGATTCAAAATATTAAATGATAAAAACTATAGTAGGATCTTAAGAAAACTAAAACCATAAAATGTCATTAATTAAATAAAATAAACATTAATTAAAATAAAATAAAATGTATTTGTATGTATCTTATTTTCATCTACTTGAAGTTGAAATACTAAAATAACTAAACAAAATAAACTAACACTTATAAACTAAGCGATATAAACATACAGTATTTAAAAAAAAAACACACAACAAAATTGCAAAAAACTTTTGAAAAATATATAGACATGTGCATGTATTTAGCAGACGCTTTTATCAAAAGCAACTTACAAAAGAGGAGCAAAAATAATTAATCAAAGAGCCAAATATTCATAATATACGATGCCAGGTTTGTCAGACAACTATTTAAATATGAACAAAATATGAGTAATAGTACCTAAAAAAGTAAATAGTCCCTACATGCTGTTCCAAAGCAAGAAGACAGTGAAGGAACACTTTCAGATTTTTCTCTAAATGCCACATATTTGGCATTTTCTTCAATGTTTCCTTTCAAGGCGGCACAAAAGGTTATGATGTGTGAGAAATTCATGCAACACTTGGACTTTCGCTTCATGGTATTAGTAAGTTCACGGCATGGCAGCTGGTTGCAGGTTTATGTTGTTAATGGATGGAAAATATTAGTGCTTTTTAAACTAAATGAGCCAAAGGTTCATCATCATTTCAAAGCCTCCATATTACAGTCAGCGATGCATTCATGCTAAAGTTTATAGCGGTTTATTTATGCACACGGATCCTCGCTGGCAGCAGAGCGCTGATCAAAGACGACCGTTATTTAAAGCTTCAGACATCATTCTCCTGGACGCAGGTTCAAGGGAACCAGGCTCAAGCGTTTATAATGGTGTTAACAAATAAACCCATGGCCGAAACCTAAACCGGCCTCGTCCTGCATGGCACAAAGCACTGTGGGTACTGCCACCAGCTTGGCCAGGCCTAAATGCTCCTCTGTGTTTATAATTTTCCTTCAGAGTAACTCAGCCCGCTCCCTTTCACTGATGGCAAACAGCTTCCAAAGAACACGGCCGTGGACTTTCCAGCAGCGAGCGGACGGACGGACGATGAGTGAAGCAGCCAAATGAAAAAACAATAAAAGAACAAACAGCTTTTGTCCTGATTGAAGTCAAAGGAAAGGAAAATGCATACCAAATGTGAGAGGAAACCTCGCCTGGTTTCTCATTGAGATGCTCCTTTGAGTCCTGGAATCAGAAGACAATGTACTGTAATTCTGCACTGCAAAAAAATGTCTGTTTTCCAGTAAAAACATCTAAACGTTCTCTAAATCAAGATACATTTGCTGGTTTGTTTTCAGAAATATATATATATAAAAAAAATAAGTGAATCTATGCTTAAAACAAGAAAAAAAATGCTTTTGGGTTCTTGTTGATTTTTCTTAACTTTTTGGCAGATATCTCGTTTTAAGCAAACCCAAATTTTGATACATTTTTTCAGAGAACAAGACTTAATATCTTAAGTCATGATGCTTCCAAATGAAATGTGTCTGGAATTTCTTTAATGTATCTTGATTTAATAATGTTTAGATATTTGTACTTAAAAACAACATAAAAATACTAAGAAAAAATAAGTAAATTATCATTTTATTTTATTTTTTATTTTATTTTAGCAATGTTGGTTGAACTGTTTGTGACTTATTTTTGCTGGAAATGTATCCTATAAGCTACAAAGTGTAGTGTCTGTAGGGTAAGAGTCCAGAAACATTCATTCTCACTTTCTCCAAAAAACAAAAACCTGCAATACAAATGCATAAATATAATAAACTCTGAACTATAAATATACTAAAATATTTCATTCCATCCTGAAAAATCCTGCAAAAATACACTAATATACTTAAATATACTACAGTTTTTTTTTTCAGCTGCTTACACACATTTTCAAAACTTTGCCTCTTTTTTTCAAAACTTTACACACAAATCCAAGAATTGCACACAAAATGAAAAAAAAAACCCTTGTATCTCTTGCAAAATGAAGCACTGCATTCAAAATATCACAAACACATCTCAAAAGCAAACATTTGCTTTTAATATTACCTTAATATTAAATTCTGTTAGATTTGTGTGTGTTGCATAGAGAATTGTGTTGTGTTTTGCAAAAAGTGTTTTATGAAATTGAAAACGGAGTCAAAGGCTGAGAATCAGTGTCTGGTTTTGCAGATTTGGTGTGTGCTTCTGCTGTTTGAGTGACAGCTTTCAGAAACTGTGTGACAAGAAAAACTGTAATAAAAAAAACTACTGGGATCTTTGTCTCAGGAGAAAGCTCTGAGAAGCAGGAGAGACTTCACTTGCTCTTAATTTAATCTGGAGGAGCAGAGCTATTCAAGAGATTGCAGTGGTTTGTCTTGTGTTTTGGCTCTGGGTGTGACTGAGGGTGGTCCATGTGAAGGAACTCGTTTAGAGGATGATCAACTCACCATTACATTTATTCAGCAAAGCTGCGCTGCATGTGTGACAATGTAAAGCTCATGCAATCTGTGTTGTGTAACACACACAGTCCAAGATGCATAAGTCGTTTCCATTGCCTCAGCCACTGCTTCTGCTCCGGCCCCGGGGAAAGTTGGCACCGGACGCTTCCCTGCCCATCTGACCCTCTTCCTTCAGCGGGAGTTCATTCTGTGATGTGCTGATCTCCATCTGTGCAATGACATTAAACACAGAGCAAACGGAGACTTTCGCTAAAGTCTCTTAAGCTTCACCTTGAAAAAAAGACCTCAGTTTTTTCTCATGCCTTGACACTGTAAAAACAAAAATCCATAGAAAAATGGATAACGTCCCAGCGGAAAATCAGCAGTATTTTAGTATTTATATTTAGTATTTACAGACATTTCATTCAGCCCTAACACACACACACACGCACGCACGCACGCACGCACGCACACACACACACACACACACACACACACGTCTGGTTTGCTATCCTTGTGGGGACTCTCCATAGGCGTAATGGTTTTTATACTGTACTTACTGTATGTGCTATTGTCCTACACCAACCCTACACCTAAACCTACCCCTTACAGGACACTTTCTGCATTTTTACTTTCTCAAAAAAAAACTCACTCTGTATGATTTTTAAGCTTGTTTCCTCATGGGGACCTAAAAAATGTCCCCATAAGGTCAACATTTACTGGTTTTACTATCCTTGTGGGGACATTTGGTCCCCTCAATGTAGCATAAACAAGGACACACACACACACACACACACACACACACACACACACACACACACACACACACACACACACACACACACACACACACACACACACACACACACACACACATTAAACTAATCAGTGAACTCTTTTAAACAAAAGAGAGGAACTGAAGGAGAAAATTCTGAGACAAAGTTGATACCGAAACATTGAGAACTGCATTCCGTCTCCTGAAAGAGCAACATCTGAGCAATATCATTTTCTTAACAGAGTTGAAGCACACTGTATGTTGCCGTGTGAGTCGAATCGTGTGTTTCTGGTGTGTTTTGAGGGTTGTGCCTCTCTCTCGTGCGAGTGTGTGTGTGTGTGTGTGTGTGTGTTTTTTTCAGCAGCAGCAGAAGGTCTCGTACCCTTTAACCCCTGCGTGTCCTTCATCTGCTCGCTGCCATACAGGAAGCCCCGGCGCTCGGGAAGTGCCGTCGACGGATTGTTTGGAGTTAATAGGGACTTGTGAGAAAAGTCAAAGAGTGAAAGAGGGCAATTCACACGCACTTGAGCCTGCGGCCCGTCCCATGTCTCCTCAACACATGCAAAGGAACGTGGGAAAAAGGGAGGGGGCGGCACACTTGTGTTTGACACCGGTGTTAACAAAGAGTGACAGCTACTGAAAACAACAGAACATAAAAAAGCCACATAACAGCTCTGTTGAAAACGCCAGTGAGCTGCCGACCTAGACCTAGACTCTATTTTAAAGGCATCATACTCCTGACATGAAAATGGTTATACATAGTAGACAGCTACATTATGCTGCTTTCTACAAAACTTCATTCTGGCTAAAATAACAATGGTAAAATAAAATAAAATAAAATAAAATAAAATAAAATAAAATAAAATAAAATAAAATAAAATAAAATAAAATAAAATAAAATAAAATAAAATAAAATAAAATAAAATAAAATAAATGTATTTAATTATCACATTCTTAGTTTAGCAATAGGCCTACGATACATAAGTTTGTCCAAAATTATAATATTTTTCATGGTGATTGTTTCAAAAAATAAAATAAAATAAAATAAAATAATGTATTTAATTATCACATTCTTAGTTTAGCAATAGGCCTACAATACATAAGTTTGTCCAAAATTATAATATTTTTCATGGTGATTGTTTAAAAAAATAAATAAATAAATAAAA
>CM056140.1:1069873-1079873 GCA_029620275.1 Acrossocheilus wenchowensis
GGTGAAATTTACAATATATAATGTTATACAGTGTAATTTTATATATTACTTGAAATAAATTTGCATCCATTATTAGCGTAAAATGTGTTCATATAATCACCTACAAAATATATATTTTATCCCAAATTGAGAGACACACTTAATTTTTTATACAATATATGTTATAAATTATTTTAATTATTATTATTATTATTATTCCTGATCAACCCTAATTTTCAAAATATTGTTATATAGTCTAATTTTATATATTATATAGAAAAATATAGAAATTGTTCTTGTTATAAGCATAAACAATCCATTAATCTTCATAAATTTATGGACTTAATGTTGTATGTCATTTTGATTTAAAAACTATTTAGACATTTGTACTGGAAATTTTCTTTCTCATAACCATGCGAACAGGAATAAACATGACTACTCCTGCTATAAATCTGACATTACAGTGTCAGTGAGTGCATGTGAATATGTGAGTGATTTTGTGCAGGTGTGTCGCCCTCCTCCACAGTGACTGATCACACCCTCATGTGAACTTCATTAGGGTTGTGTAACCAATGACACAAGAGTCCCGGGCTGCAAGTCTGAGATGGAAAGCATGTGAGAAAGGCACCTTTGCTCTTATTTTAAAGTGCTATAAAATTCCCCCAATTTGGACATTTCTGAAATAACCCTTAATGTTTGCAAGATCTGGCGGCGAGATCACGTCCATTCAGATGCAACCCGGGACGATGAAAAGGGGTTTGCATGTATACATACAGCTGTGTTAGCTGTAATTACACTCAGATGTTAAACACTATATGGATGTGTTCAGCGTACCATGAGTGTCTGGATCCGGCAGCATCTGATCTGTGCGGTAATGGAGGTGTATGAAATCAGATTATTATACAGGAGGTGGTAAACGGCTCTAGCGTGGCTCATGTTCCTGTTCTCCTGCGAGAAAGACACATACAGCATCAATAAAAACAAGATGTAATCACATCACCTTGGTCCAACTTATCAAAAACTGGACTGATTACAGTCATACACAGTTTAAAAAGAAAGAAAGAATATACATGTATATATATATATATATATATATATATATATATATACACCCCTCAGATTTTTGTAAATATTTTATTATATCTTTTCATGTGACAACTTTGCTACAATGTAAAGTAGTGAGTGTACAGCTTGTATAACAGTGTAAATTTGCTGTCCCCTCAAAATAACTCAACACACAGCCATTAATGTCTAAACCGCTGGCCACAAAAGTGAGTACACCCCTAAGTGAAAATGTCCAAATTGGGCCCAAAGTGTCAATATTTTGTGTGGCCACCATTATTTTCCAGCACTGCCTTAACCCTCTTGGGCATAGAGTTCACCAGATCTCCACAGGTTGCCACTGGAGTCCTCTTCCACTCCTCCATGACCACATCACGGAGCTGGTGGATGTTAGAGACCTTGTGCTCCTCCACCTTCCGTTTGAGAATGCCCCACAGATGCTCAGTAGGGTTTAGGTCTGGAAACGTGCTTGGCCAGTCCATCACCTTTACCCTCAGCTTCTTTAGCAAGGCAGCGGTTATCTCGGAGGTGTGTTTGGGGTCATTTTCATGTTAGAATACTGCCCTGCGGCCCAGTCTCCGAAGGGAGGGGATCATGCTCCGCTTCAGTATGTCACAGTACATGTTGGCATTCATGGTTCCCTCAATGAACTGTAGCTCCCCAGAGCCGGCAGCACTCATGCAGCCCCAGAACATGACACTCCCACCACCATGATTGACTGTAGGCAAGACACACTTGTCTTTGTACTCCTCACCTGGTTGCCGCCACACACGCTTGACACCATCTGAACTAAATAAGTTTATCTTGGCCTCATCAGCCCACAGTAATCCATGTCGTTAGTCTGCTTGTCTTCAGCAAACTGTTTGCTGGCTTTCTTATGCATCATCTTTAGAAGAGACTTCCTTCCATGCAGACCAATTTGATGCAGTGTGCGGCGTATGGTCTGAGCACTGACCGGCTGACCCCCGACCCCTTCATCCTCTGCAGCAATGCTGGCAGCACTCATATGTCTATTTCCCAAACACAACCTCTGGATATGACGCTGAGCATGTGCACTCAACTTCTTTGGTCGACCATGGCGAGGCCTGTTCTGAGGGGAACCTGTCCTGTTAAAACGCTGTATGGTCTTGGCCACGGTGCTGCAGCTCAGTTTCAGGGTCTTGGCAATCTTCTTATAGCCTACGCCATCTTTATGTAGAGCAACAATTCTTTTTTTCAGACCCTCAGAGAGTTCTTTGCCATGAGGTGCCATGTTGAACTTCCAGTGACCAGTATGAGAGAGTGAGAGCGATAACACCAAATTTAACACACCTGCTCCCCATTCACACCTGAGACCCTGTAACACTAAGGAGTCACATGACACCGGGGAGAGAAAATGGCTAATTGGGCCCAATTTGGACATTTTCACTTAGGGGTGTACTCACTTTTGTGGCCAGCGGTTTAGACATTAATGGCTGTGTGTTGAGTTATTTTGAGGGGACAGCAAATTTACACTGTTATACAAGCTGTACACTCACTACTTACACTGTAGCAAAGTGTCATTTCTTCAGTGTTGTCACATGAAAAAATATAATAAAATATTTACAAAAATGTGAGGGGTGTACTCACTTCTGTGAGATGCTGTATATATATATAGATAGATAGATAGATAGATAGATAGATAGATAGATAGATAGATAGATAGATAGATAGATAGAATCACAATTAATTTCATTCAAAATAAAAGATTGTGTTTACAGAATATATGTGTGTGTATCGTGTATATTTATTTATATATAAATACATGTGCATGTATATATTTAAGAAAAAAATGTTATGTTTATATATGAATTATATTTATAAATATTATGAATTATATGAATATAGATATATGCATGTAATTACATGTAAATATTTTCAAAATATATACATACATATTTGTGTATTTATATATACATAATAAATATACACAGTACACACACATACATTATGTAAACAAAATCGTTTGACAGCACATATATATATATATATATATATATATATATACTAATATATACATATTGTCACGTGCATGTTGTGTTTAGTTTTGAGTTTGTTTTCAGTTAGCCTGTTCCCCTGTGACCTAGTTTTCGTTAGCCTCCTAAGTGTCATTCTGTTCACATGTGTTTAAGTAATTAATTTGCTCCCTTACTTAAATCTTCAGTTCGCCATTAGCCTTTGTCTGTTCTATTTTATGTTTAGTTGTGTGTTTCATGTTGATTCTGCTTGGTTGTTCTATTAAAACAAGATCATTGGAACCGCACTTTTTCCTTTGCCTGCCTTCACACGACATGACTGTTACACACACACACACACACACACACACACACACACACACACACACACACACACACACACACACACACACACACACACACACACACACACACACACACACACATATATATATATATATATATATATATATATATATATATAATTTTGAAATTGATTCTCACAAATTAACTATTTTGAGGTAATTAGACAATTTAGAATGTCTTACCTTGGATATCCAAACAAGAAAACTTTCAAAACTCAAAAATTGAAATTAAAATAAATTTGCATTCATCATCATAAATAATAATACAATAAATAAAAAATTTCAAGACATAAAAGTTTTACTCAAAAATATTATTTCAATCTACTTTAAAATTTCAAAGTTTTTCAACATTTAGATATATACTATAGACATATATAACTTGTTTTTCATTAAAAAAAAAAAAAAAAAATATTTTGATACTTTTTTTTCAGAAATCAAGTTGATATCTTATGCCATTTTGCATCTCAGGTAATTGTTTCAGTAACACTTTATTTTAGGGTCTCTTAACTAGTTTCTTATTAGTATGCATATTACTAGAATATTAGCCATTTATTAGTACAAAATAAGCACATATTAATGCGTTATTCTACATGCATAACCCTACCCAAAACCTAAACTTAACAACTACCTTACTAACTATTAATAAGCAGCAAATTAGGAATTTATTGAGAGAAAAGTCGTAGTTAATAGTGAATAAGTGTTCCCTATTCTAAAGTGTTAACATTGTTTCTTGATTTAATAATTATTAGATATTCATACTGTAAAACAAAACAAAAGTTTTGAGGAAGAACGTCACTTTATGCATCGATAAATTTGCAGCTAAGACATAAATGATGCAATATTTCCTGCAACACTCTTTATCTACAAACATTAACTATGTCTCACATTTACATGACACTTCTGTCTGAAATCACACTTTTAAAGCAGCAAAGAAGCATTTACTATTGTTAAGGATCCTCATGGTCGGCCTGTCTTGTAAACTTTATATGTTATTACTTCATGGATATCTGAATTGTAGTTTTTGGAAAGTGACACTAGAAGCATTTTACTTCCCAAACTAGGAATGATCACAAGGTTTTTTCAGAGGCGAGTGATGTATATTTGATATATTCAGTGTTATGTCTGAACCTTTGTAATGTTCACATGAGGAAATCCACCCAGATTACTGATCAGAGAAATAAAACGTCCCTGCGAGTACAAACAAACACACACCTGGCCAAAAAGCACAAACATCTTTGCTTAATATTTTCCACAGTCCACTCCTCTGTTTTGAAACCTGAGCATTTAAGAATTGCACAAATTTATAGTAGGAAATTATGTATTTTGGGTACATTTTATTGGTATTATGTTTTGTTTTTAGAACATTTAAAATCAAAACAAGTGTAATGGAATTATTTACAATAAAAAACACATTCAAATCAAGCACTGTATTGGATCAAAAACAGATGTAAACACTTTACTGAAACATGTGACTTGAGCACCACATTCACAAAATAACTTTCACCTTCCTCACACATGCTTTTATTTTCCGTGGTGTTATAGGTAAAACGTACGTCTGGCACACTTTAAAGCAAACACAACATGGCGCATTTCTCCAGGTCAGTCACAGTCACCACAAACATTGGGCTTTGATGCCGTGTTGGTTTAGTTTGGACGCAGGACAGGTGTGCTGCGCGCTTTCATTTCAAACGTGTTTCCTCTCGAAGTTGAGGAGATGATCGTGACATGCTCAACATGCCACACAAACATCTTTCAGTCTGTCTGAGTTTGTTTATTAATAGAGCATGAATATTCTCAGAGGAAGCTGTTTGCTAAGAGTCTGGAAATGAATTACGTAAGTTTCACGTTGTTGGTCTTGAGGCATGAAGAACTTCCATCCAGTGGGAAATGGAAAATGGGTTGGTTAACCTTCTTTTCAGCAATACTACACCAATTTCCTGCTGGTTGGAAATGCTCTGTCTACAACATTGTGTAAAATGAGGCCTTTACGTGTTTCTGTATGTGTTTTGGTCGTACTGTATTTACCAGTCGTCTAAGAGAGCGCTCAGAACAGGCTGCTGGTTAAAAACCGGCCTGTTTTTTCCTTCTGAACCCAAATGTCATCCATCCTGCGAGTTCACATTCAGGACACGACAACCAGCCAGACAGTTTTACACGACGCCTACAGCAACTATTGAGTGAGAAAGCCCTCTATTGGAAAAGCAAAATGATGCCCATTGTGTCCTCATCAAAAAGTACTTTACTGGTACCAGTGCTGGGGAAAGTTAGTTTTCAAAATAATGCATTACAATATTTTATACTCTTTTAAAAAAGTTAACTAGTTGTGCTACTTAGTTACTTACACTGCAAAAAAAAAAAAAAAAATGCTTATCCTACTTAGGTTTTTTTTTTGGTCTTGCTTCTAGCCAATATTTACTGTGTATATGTATGTAAAACAAGTATGCAGGTAAAACCTCACTCCCCGATCTCAAGAGGTGCTCTAGCGACTGATGCTAGAGGTTATGGCCTTTAGCCTCCTTGTTAGAGCGCACGCCTCCCACGCCGGAGACTGCGGTTCGAAACCCGCTCGGATCGGGGCGAGTACGACCGCGACATATATATATAATCTTAAATTAAGATGCATTTATTAGATAAGCAAAATGACATAAGATAATTAGTCTTGTTTCCAGGTGAAATAAACTAAATGAAGTGCATTTTGCTTAAAACATGTAAAAATATCTGCCAGTTGGGTTGGGAAAATACTCTTGTTTCAAGAATAATTTTACTTACTTAATTTTATTTATTTTAAGCAAAATGCACTTCATTTAGTTTCTTTCCAGTCAGGATTCTTTCAAACTGGTTTTAGCTGGATATTTTAGTTTACCTTAAACTGGTCTTCATGGACTTTTTAAGATGTGCCAAGATGGTTTAGAAGGTTGACAAGAGGGATTACCAGCTGATGTGGGTGTGGCTGGACTGATAAACCATTTTGAACCATCAGAAACCAACTATCATAATCCAAAAACCAGCTTGAAGACCTTTAGATGGGTTGACTTGGGTCGACATGATCTGTTGGTCAACCACCTAAACCAGTTCAGACCAGCTAAAAACAATCTAAAACATGGCTGTTATCGTAAGCTGGTTTTAGCTGCATATTAAAATTGGTGGTTTCTGATGGTTCAAGACGGTCTACCTGCCAAACCACGTCACCACCAACCAGTAGTCCCCCTTGTTAACCATCTAAACCAGCTTGAAAACACTTTTACCTTAGGCTTGTTTTTGATGGACGTTTTAAAATGGCCCAAGCTGGTTAACAAGAGGGACTACTAGCTGGTAGACCATCTTAAACCACCAGAAACCAGCTACCATATTCCAAACACCAGCTTGACCAGCTTTAGATGGGCTGATTTGATCCTTCCTGCCAGGATCTGTTGGTCAACCACCCAAACCAGCTAGAAAACAGCTATTACCCAAAACTGGTCTTGGTGGACTTTTTAAGATGACCCAAGCTGGTTAAGAAGGTTGACAAGAGGGATTACCAGCTGATGTGGGTGTGGCTGGACTGGTAGACCGCCTTGAACCATCAGAAACCAGCTACTATATTCCAAAACCCAACTTGACCACCCTAAGATGGGTTGACTTGATTTTTCCAGCCATGATCTGTTACGTGTTTTTGTATGTGTTTTGGTCGTACTGTATTTACCAGTCGTCTAAGAGAGCGTTCAGAACAGGCTGCTGGTTAAAAACCGGCCTGTTTTTTTCTTCTGAACCCAAATGTCATCCATCCTGCGAGTTCACATTCAGGACACGACAACCAGCATGATCTGTTACTCAACCACCTAAACCAGCTTAGACCAGCTAGAAAACACAGCTATTACCTTAAACTGCTTTCAGCTTGATTTTCCAGTGGGTTCTTACTCCTTGTTCTAAATCAAATTCTAACAGTCCTCCAACAAAATATGGTGACGCATCAAGATATGCTTTACGTTCAGAAGATGATCTGATCACCAGAACATAAAGAAACTCCTGTGTTTCCACCCGTTTCTTGCGCTAATGGCAGTAAAAGTGTTATATAGAGGGATCAGGAAGAGCAATTAGTGTTTTACAGGCAGGAACAGCATTTCCACTCGAGATATTCCTGCATCACAGTGAGACGAGAGACTCTATGGGACCTTTTCCACAGTAAAAACACTGGCAGCAGTCAGTCGGTTCAGGACTTTAGGGGTGAAACCTGCAAACGGTCACAGGAAAAGAACTCTTATTCTTTAATGGAGCCTGTAAATAATTAGTCTAACGTGGCTGTTTATGAGCTGCACGATTATGTTCGGTACTGCGTGCAAATCTTTTCCACTGGACGAGAGATGGGCAACACAACATAAATCATATCAGCATATAACCTGAACCGCTCTGAGATCTGAAATACTTGGTTATAAATGATGAGAAACCACATCCTCTGGATGACATTCAACATCAACACAGACACTGAGTGAAATACAGAGCTTTCCTGAGATTTCATAAAGCTGTTTTTAACATGAGCTACTACAGTGCAGTTTGATTTTGTATAATCAAAGATTGTTAATCAAGGTAGGTAGGCCATTCAGGGTGGTTAGAGATTTCCGATGAAGGCGTGAGCATGGAGGGCATGTCTGCATGAATTTCCCAATTTATTAAGTTCCCAGAGTCCTGCGACTGCTCACCCTCAGCGGCGGTGCAGTGGGCGGGGCTTCCTTCAGCACCCTCACGCTCCACTGTAACTTCCACTGTCGCTTGCGATGTAGCCGGCTCTCGCACCTGGTCGGACGGTCCATGTGGCTTTGGCTCCGGGGCAATCTCCCGCTCAGTCGCTCCTCTTTGCGATGGCTCTTAGGTTGCTCTGGGCTCTGGCTCTCCGTCCGCGGTGGGCTCGGGCTGACGCTCTGCGGCTCGGGGTGATGGTAGGCTGGGCTCTGGGTCAGGAGTGGGACTGGTGTCATTCTCCTCGTAGTCCACGGTCAGTGGGGATCCACAAGACACCAGCACCCACTCCACAAAGGTGGCAAAATCTCCCCGAGGACCATCCCCGGACAACCGCGCTCTGCACCCGTCGTTTAGGCTCGTCCGGTAGAACGTGCAGAGGCAGTAGTCCGGGTAGTGGGTGTAGTTGGATATTTCCACAAGGAAAGGCTCCTCTGCTCCAGCATGAGGAGAAGGCAGGCAGGGTCATTCATAACAAAACAGAAAATAAAAACTGGTGAAAACGGAAAACAAAACGAGGGGAAACACGCAGCTAGACTTCACTTTTTGTTTAGGTCGGTTATTCTGTCACGGGTGTGAGCGGTGGATACACAAGACGAACGAAGACGAGGATACAAAGGGAATCAGGTATTTAATAAACTTGAGAAGAGTAGGTTCACACACACAGGGTAACATAAGCAATAACCGACAGTTTGAACTCAAAAGGACAGCAACTGATAACGAGATGGGGATAACGAGAGGCAGACAGGTGAACACAATGAAGGTGATTAACTCATAATGGGGAAACGGCAGAAACTAGGTCACACATGGGGAGTGAAAACACAAATAAAAGTCCAGGGGCGTGACAGCTGAAAATACAGATTTGATCACGGAAATAAATTACATTTTACTATATGTTCACATAGAAAACAGCTATTTTAAAATACAATATTATTTCACTTTTTTTTTTTTATAGTATTTTTAAATAAAATAAATGCAGTCTTGGTGAGCTGAAGAGGCTTCTTTCAAAAACATTTAAAAAAAAGAGAAAAACTTTCCAGCCCCAAACTTTTGAACTGTAGTGTACATATTGTTTCTGGTCTTTTGCCTGTTAATTTATATAGGATTAATTTAAAATAAAATATTTTTCTTACAAAGTATGCAGTATTTATGTTCACATATTTCGTCTGAGCGTGACACACAAAAGCCTTTTCAAGTTCATCTTCCCACACGTCTGCTGATTTAGTGGTTTCTTGCACAGTATATTTTTATGATCATGACGCTGAACTCTACACATAAACATGTCCTCTATACACAGTTACAGTTTTACGATTTTTTTTATTTTGTGGATATAAATGATTTAAAGGGTGTACATACCAAGTGACAGATAATAGTTTAGTTTAGCCTTTAAACGCTGCAAAAAAATCCAATTCCGAATGAGTATTTTTTGAGTATTTTACATTTTCTGTAAATTTGCAAGCAACACTGAATATATATTTAATGCGTTTTGTCTTTTGTTTATTTCTGAATGTTTTGTCTCAAAAATAAATAAATAAATAAATAAAATAAAATAAAAGGTACAAATCTGTCATCTGTCACTTTCAAAAGCTACTAATATGTACACCTGAGGTACTAGTATGTACTTTTATGGTGCAAATAGGTAACATTTAGGGGCAAATTTCTCAGATTTACCTTTTAGCTTTTGTACCTTAGGTCACCACCCCAGTTCTGAGAGTGTACTGAGATTTATTTTATATTGATGTTTATTTAAAGGATAGGATGTGATCCTATCAGATCTGTAAGCTGTGTTTCTGCATGTTGTCTGTGTTTTGCTGACATGACGGGAGGCTCATATGTGCTCTTCTGAGTGTGTAGGGAGCAGGATGAGGGTCACAGCTGTGCTGTAAGTTGGTTTGGCGGAGCTCTTCC